>JASDQU011310170.1:3115-14203 GCA_032191745.1 Picea mariana
ATTGTGATGTTTTAATCACAATGCGCTTTGCTTAAGTGTTGTAATGGTGTCTTTAGACACCACTTCTTTCATCGAAATTTGTATTCCTCTTTGATTATCTACAGAAGTGTCTGTCTATTTCGTCATTGGTTCCACCCCATCCCCAACAAACAGTTACCGAATATGAAAGGAAGTCAACTTTCATATTCCTGATTATACCAAACCGATCCAGTTCCAGAGTGTTGGATTACTTTAAGAAGGTTCATATTCACCTGCTCCAGTTCAAGAGCAGATTTCAAAATGCCAACATTGTTAGCGAGTTGGCCACACAAAAGATCAGTGTTTCGATCTTCATCCTTGTGAGCATTGTGGAAAACACAATCATCCTTCAAACAGATGTTCCGAACTCAAGAAATCTACAAGAGTAATGAACCACTATGGGTGGATCACTTCTTGACAATGGTCATCAACAATCAAGAAGATATATCAATCATAATGAAGAACTCATTCTCGAGTATTGACAAATCTTGCAGTGAAAGGATTTGCATCTTCTCACCTTGTACCTGACAGGGGGGAACAACATCAACAATTGGCAGTCAAGCTTCAAGTTTCAAAGTCCTATCAATCGAGCAGTGACAAGCGAGCGTGATTTGGTTTGTGTTCATCCCAAACCACCAGATTGGTTCGTGGTTTTCCTTAAACCACCATTTAGTAGACTTACAACTTCTACTACAGAACAGTTTATGGTCATCTTTAAACCAACATTCGAGATCACTTCCAATTACCAGAAGACGTCTTCTAGATAACTTAGGAAATGTTCCGAGAACCATTGAGCCCTAGAGCCAAGTTCCAGAGTTTGTGGTCATCCGTAAGCCACCATATTGATTTGAGGACTTCCTTAAACTACCACCGCCATTTACTAGAAGACATCAGCCTCTGCTAACCTTTTGGTTTGTGGTCATCCCAAAACCACCAAATTCAAAGAGAACATTCATCCATTGGCAACTGTCCACCTCCAGATTTCAATTGCACACTTCCAAATTTCAGCTCTCACCTTAGACTCACATACACCCCTTCTGATTAAGAGGGGGAATGTTGGAAACGTAATCCGTTAGGGTTACTAACGTGAAGGAATATGAACCGTCATTAGGAGTCCAAGCATCCTCTTGGAAGATTAATCCAAAGGTCAAACAATTGTATTTATTCATGTATCATATCAATGAAGAGTAATAACTCACGCTTATCTTTATTTTCACGTTCTAACAATATACAATAAATTGTGAAGAATTGTCACATTAGAGGAAACAAGGCCATTTGATTAAGCCCAATAGGGGAAGTATGACGAGTGGGGCTAGGAAGAATTGACGATCATCATATTGCCTATAGAAAATGGCATCATACCCCAAGTGCGGGAAGAGAAAGATGCATTTGAGGAATGGAAAAGTTGTAGGCCTTCTATGAAGATCCAAATAAAACAAGAATATTATACCTCAAAAACAAGTTCTATGTGTTGTGAGTGCTAGAAGGAAGACCAATCGTTGTCTGCCTAACAAGTCTAAAATTTATTAGTGATCAGTGGTCCATATTGAGTGAGAAAACAAATGAAAGATATTTTTCTAAATAGACTACTTCCTCTATTGATCCGAATTGGATCATTATATTATTTGTCATCTATCTCAATATTTTCTGGGTGGAAAAATTGGAGGAATCAGCTTGCATAGCCATTTCGGCAGTGTTACCCACCAAGTTGCACAAGGATGGACTTGCAATTGAGCCATCAAAGATTGAACAAGGAATTATTCAAAGTCAGAGTTCAGAAGTCCAGCCGGCCAATATGGCCACCTTGCTTCTTCTTCTTCTTCTCTATACCGCATTTCCATGTCCCCCATGGGGAATTGTAATAAGATGAGCTAGCATGATGAACATTGTAAAAGTCTTAGCTCCCTAAGACTTAAACACAAGTACATAACTTTAGAGTGTTTTTTTTACTTTCTAATTATATCTTGCGGCCTTGGTAGCGAGTTATAATTTTTTAGTTTTTCACTCAATTACCTCCAAAGTTGGAGTGTGTGTTGAAGGTTAGGCCTTAGTGGTTTTGTCTAAGTCTAATGTCTAATGTATATTACCATGCTAGTCATCATTTTTGAGTCATATGGAAATTGCACTAAGTCCCCCCTATGATTTTTTAATGTTTTCAGTTAATAAAAAATTTCCCGCAAACAAGATATTTTTAATTGTAAATAAAGCCTAAAGTTAAAAAAGTGATACTAGGAAGCATTATATGCCTTGGGGGTATTCGTTTTCACACTCGAAATACCCACTTTACCGAAGTATTACCTTTTTGAGGAAAAATAGTGATTATTTAATCACAAAAAGTCATTTTCTCTCAAAAAAGTCAATAAAAGACAAAAAATCAGGAAGTGTTATTTTTTGGGAAACATGTCAGGGACATGTTTTGAGTCAACTCACCCTCTCTTTGAGTTAACTATGCATTGCTGGCACATAAGAGAGTTATGGGTGACTCCTTTGTTGAGTTGTCAAGGGAAGAGAAGATCTTCAAGAGGGGGTGTGTCCCTCCTCTCAAGAGGTGGCGCACCCTCCTCTCATTTCATCTCAATCTCACATGTGGTGAATAGGTGGAGGCTTGGGAGATATGGCTGCCTAATTACTACACTTGTCTCACACATTCCTCCCAAGTGGTGTGCCCTCCCTCCTTGGGAAGTGCGCCCCCCCTTCTTGGTTTCTTCACCCACTTGCTATTTAAACAAGTCTCTTCTCCTCTTGCAAGCTAGTTGGAGCTTGTGGAAAGTATACTTGCATTGTAATGCTATCATTTGTATTTCTCTCTTGAATTGAATAAAGAAGACTTTGGAGGTCCATTGTGGCTCGTTTTCATTGTGTGGATGTTCATTTCTCATTGCTTATGTTGTGCTTGAGGTAACTCTAGATTAGCTCTCTTGTTTTTCTTGTTTATTAAGCATATCCTTTGGATGTAAGACTTATCTAAACTAGTTTGTTTATGTATTCTCTTATTGTCCTTTATATTTGAGAAATTAGATTTCACGTCTATTTAAGTTAATATACATGTTTTTCTAACTTTCAAGTGCAAGGATTTACATCCTTAACAAACTTTTTGGCAAGAGTTGTTTTAGCTTACAGGTTCTCAAACTTGAAGAGGTGAAGCCTTGGAGTTCAACTCTTCACTCTTCTTCAAGATCTTTGTGGAGCAAGAGTCCCTCAACTATTTCTCAAATGACCCCATAGCTCCCTCTCTCTTTCTCAAACTTTCTAAACTACTCTTTCTTTGGTTACTTTCAATACATGCAAAGCTAGATTTGTATTTAAAGACTAGATCTAAAGAATCCTTTTTTTACATGTTAAAAACAAGTAGATTAGATCTCATTTTATAAAGTTTCATTCCTTAATAGATCTAGCTTGCACAATCTATCATTTAGCTAGTTTTAAAAGATAAATTTAAAGGCTAGAAGGTAGAATCCATTTAAGGTGCTTTAAAGATTATTTGGGCAAACTTATTGATATTGTTTGCACTGTTTAAGGACAGCCAACAATATCATTAAGAAAAGGCTCTCCTTTCTTGCTTTATTAGGCTCAATTTGGCTAATTTAGTGTAGGTTTTACTTAGATATTTTGCATAAAAAAAAATTGTATATCATCTAACATATTTCGCAGCGTCCTCCAAAGAATTTTTGGGCATCTTTTGCCCCCAATACCTTGCTGTTTTTTGCAGGTTTGCGGACAGCCAAGGGGAGATTCTACAGAATTTTAGAGGATTTGGACCATCCTAGACCCCGGAAGCACCTATCCTCCTTCCTAAACATTCCTAAAACTTGTAAAACTTATTGATCTCCCTTAATGAAGGATCACAAGTCTTCCTAAAAAGAAGATTGTAAACGAGATTAATAAAATCAGTGGGCTACACAGTGCCCAATCTTCATCCCCTTAGGGGGATCGGTGTCCTTTTGTGTGATTGACATTTTTTGCAATTTTTGCCTATGCTCTCAATTTTCACTAAGTTAATAAGATAAAATCAATAATAAAATCAATCACAGCACCACAAAACAGTAGTTTAGATTTCATTTTCATAGATTAGCTTAGCTTAGATTTCAATTTGTAGATTAAATTTCAATTTCTAGATTAGTTTCAATTGCGCAATTTACTTTCTGCATTTCAATTTGGAAATAAACCATCCCCTCCGCTTCCCCTAGTATTGCTCTAACCCCTTGCGAGCCTAGCTTGATCTGGGGGACCCATCAGAATGGGGATTGGTCAGTGCGGAGTAGTTTTAATTAGGGAAATCCAATAGTTGCTATTGTTCAATTGGGACAATACTTAGAGCTTGCGTGTGAAGTCAGACGGGATATTCCTTGAGATCTTGGTTCTCCCCGTGTTGCACCTTCGGCATTACTCTTTGTAATTGTTAATTGTATTGAACTTGTGTGTGAAGTCAAGGGGATACTCTCCCCGTTGGACCTCCAGCATAGTTTTTTGCAGCCAATTTGATGGATAGTCTCTAGAGGGCCACATCTGATTAGATTTTTTTTTCCAATCACTCCACACACACAATTCACACTTATAAGTGGACTTACACTCACAACAGCCACAATAAACTTATCAAGAGCACTTGCAATACATCTTCATTACAGCAGCATTTTCAGTTATCTCGCAAATTTTCCTTTTGGCACTGGTCTTTATATTGCTTATTTATCTTCCAAAGCACTTGTATCTATTTTCCATTGTGTATCTTTATATGCAAGTACTTTCATGCTTTGTATCTTTATCGTAAGCAATTTCCTTTATGTGTCATATATGCTGCTAGTATAGATTCATTTGTTATCTTGCTCTTGCTTTCAATAAACTCCTAAAATAATATTTGCACTTAGCTTTAGTTCAAGCCTTAGATTCTTTTATTAGGGCTACTCCCCTTGGCTTTGCTAGAAGTTGGCCTAGACAGAGGAGTTTAGGATCAGGTGATAGCACCTTGACTCGAGACTTACCCCCAAGGACACACCCAGTGGATTGAAGATTCTTCCATGTTACCCGAGGTGTGTATAAAGGCAGCAACAAGCAATTGGTCCAAATTTAGAAATTTGGGTCCAAAAAACTGTCTGAAATCTTCCGAAGCCATTTTGAGGCATCAAACGACACTTTTTTTGGTCCAAACCTTACTCTCAAGGAAGATTTTATATTCTACACAATGACACCTTTCCAACGGTGCAGATTGTTCCTTAATCGGAGTTCGTATGAGAAAGTTATGCCTCCCACAAGTTGACCTACTGTATTGATCACCATAGTGCGAGTAGATTGTAGATTTTTTAAGAACTATGAGGGCTGCCCAACGGGCCTGTCTTATGACCTCTTGTTGGGCTCTAGGTTTGGTTATGCAAATCTGTCCTTGCTACGTTTTAGGACAGAAAACAGGTTTGNACATGGACGTGTTGACTTACGTCCATGTTGAGGGCTGCCCAACGGGCCTGTCTTATGACCTCTTGTTGGGCTCTAGGTTTGGTTATGCAAATCTGTCCTTGCTACGTTTTAGGACAGAAAACAGGTTTGTTTACTTCTGCCAAGAATTATGCCCTCAATTGATGGATATATGCTCTTTTAAGGTGCCCTTGAAAGTAGTTTTAGTAACACAAAGTTAGCACATGCAAACCTCAAAACATATAGCGCTCCTCTAGGATCTTAACAAGCTCCTACTGCTGATCTAAACACTAAGCATACATGAAAATTGAACACAAGTATTTTTGGTCAACATGACCCTGGATAAAACCCCCCCGGGGAAAACCGGTTTAGAATGAAAGTGTATATATGTGATATCTCAAGCATGGAATGCAACAAGCAAACAAATACAATGGAACCTGTACAAGTAGCAAGCTCCTCTCAAGCTTTGCTAGAAGGTTCCAAGAAGAATGCGCCCAAGCAAGTGCACCCTCTCTCCTTTGTTGCCTCTTCCACTGAAATGATGTGCCCTTGATCCTCCCTTGACCAATGAAGAAGCCCTTGCATACAAACAAGCAGTTGTATGCTACCTCAACACTTAATCTATCAGATCTACGATAGCTCAAGAACTAATAGTGCATGCTAAGCTTGCGCCCTCCTCCTAGAGTGCGCCCTCCACCAAGCAAGAACTCTTTCCAAAAACAATGAGGGTCTAAGCCTCCATGAGCCCTCCATGAATGTAGGCGCACAAGCTTCCCTCACACAATGCTTCCATTCTCTTCTCAATGCACCTCTCCAAACTCTCCAAGTGAACAAATCACTGAATGAGCCTCCAAGTGCCTTATGCGCCCCTCTTGAACCATCAATAAGGAAACCTAAATATGAATGTCCTAGATCACTCCAAGGCACATCTAATCAATGGGTGAGATCATCTCAAAAGAATCTCACTTAGAAACCCACTTTGGGTTAAGTTTCCTAAGTTCACTTTATGTCCCTCAATTCACCCACTTAGAGAATTAATTGTCACTTTTGCCTTAAGTGACAAATTGCACCTTTTTGACTTAAGTGAAGTCAATGTGGAATTAGACATAAAGTACAAGGTACATAGTCACAAATATTTCCCTCTTGTGGTTAGAGACCCACAACCAGAAGGAGACTACTTCCCAAGGTACACCAAAACTCAACATGGATGCCACGTCAACCTACATTACTTAGACATGTGGGGCTAGCCACGTAGTGGATTTTCTAAGAACATTCTAGAAGGTACAAAATCTTATCATAATTGAAGGTTGAGGAAGTCAAAACCCTACCCCTAGATGGCTATCGAGCGATGTTAAATATCGGGCCACTAGGAGGAGAACGGGTTTCATTCTTTTGCATAGTATCTTGTTCCATAGCTGAGAAGAACATCTGAGACTGGTATTCTGTGAGCATAATTGAGGAGAGATTTTGTAGCAGCCATACAGGCTACAAGTCAAAGGCCACTCCACGAAGATTGTCTCTTTCTTTGTACTTGCATTATTTCTATACCAGAGAAAAGAGAGCAAAGTATTCTCACCTTCTAGCTGGGTTTTCTCTCGTATTGGGTGTCCCAGGTCATATCTTGTGTTTATTTGTGGATGGTGTGATTGTATTTTACTGATCTCTATTTTTCGCATTTTATCTATTTCATGCATAAGAAAAAAATCAGTAACTAAATATTCTAGAGATCTAAAGGAAAAATAACCTTAATAAGTAAATATTTCAGTATTTTAATAGATCTGTTGTGACGAACTTTTCCAGTGGAATATCCACGGCAATTTATAGATCATTTATACATTATAAAATGATATCTGGGAAGCCTCTAGGCAACCACTGGGAAAGAGGTGAAATTTCTTAAGTTGTATTAATAGACCTAAAACCAGAAAATTCTACATGGTATCAGAGCTATTTTGGTTGAGATCACTCATTTGGTGAAAGAGGGAGTTGATATTTCAATTGTGGTGTGCCTGGAAGAGGTGCTTGACCTTGTATGAGGTTGTTGGGTGTGAAACCCTAGGTCACTTGGGAGAAGCGTTGGGACCCTTGGAAGGATTGTCTACTTCATTTACTGTTGATTTTGCATTTGAGGATTACTTCAAGAAGTGTAAGATGACTCTCGATCTCAAAAAGAGTGGCGGGTTGGGAGGAGCTTCCAATCTTGTTCCTTGGAAGCTTAGGTTACAAATGCTTATGGAGGAAGCTAATCTTTGGGAGCTTGTAGTGAAAGTGGTTCTAGAACCTATCAATCCGGCATGGTTGGTTGATCATCATAAGAAGGAGGCCAAAGCAAAGAGAAGCATTCTAGATTCAGCGAAGGATCATTTCATCACTCAAATTGCAAAGAAGACAACATGCAAGAACATGTTTGGGACTTTGGTTGATTTGTTTCAAAGCTCTTGTGTTTCTCGACTAATGCTCCAACAAAACAAACTTTCAGTCATTCACATAAGGAAGACATATACCGTGGTGAGCTATATGACCAAGATCACAAAGTTGAGAGATCAATTGCCTACAATTGGGACGAAATTGGAGGATAAGCAATTGGTGTCCATTGCTTTGAATGGACTTTTACCTTCCTGAAGGCCTTTTGTTTAGGGTATCTATGCTTGTGAGAATCTTCCACCTTTTGCAAAGTTGTGGAATGATCTTGTGCAAAAAGAAATCATGATACAATCTTGTTCAGAGCAACAAGAGGAGGTAGATGAGATTGCTCTCATCAAGAGGATGAAGAAGGGTAGTAAGAGAAGCAAGGTATAGGTACAGGAAAGAAGGATTTGAGTAAAGTGATGTGTTTTCAATGTCAAAAGATGGGACATTATGCCAACCAGTGTCCATTGAAAAAAGGGATGGGAAAAAAATAGGTTACAGTTAGGACTGTAGCAAGTGTAGAGGAAGATTCCTCTCAATTTGAGACTATGTTCTCGATGGTCTCTTATTTGTCTTCTAATATTGTGTCTAGCATTGGATGGTTTGCGGATAGTGGGGCTTCGAGACATATGACTTACGACGGGTCATTGTTTAGTAGACTTCATGAGAAAGAGGGAGGCATGAGTGTGGAGTTAGTTGATGATGCTATCTATCCTGTGAGAGGAGTTGGCTCTATTTCCTTTAAGTTTCCCTCAAATGATGTTCTTGAGTTGAGTGATGCTTTATTTGTTCATGGTTTAAAGAAGAATCTTCTTTTAGTTTCTTGTATGGTAGATCATTCGCGTAGAATTGCATTTGAAGGACAACATTGCACCATCAGTGATTGTAGTCTAGCTGGTCTGAGGACATTGGCTAGAGGGGTGAGAGAGGGTGGCCTTTACAGGTTGCTTACTACTCCTATGGCACCTATACATTCTAGTGAGAGGTTAGAAGAGCCTTCTAGCTTTGAGGAGGCAAATGTAGAACATACATGGTTGGATGCCATGGAGACAGGTTTAAAACCTATTGTGTAATCAAGGATTGATTCCAATCCTGTCGTTGATGGGAGCATTGTAGAGTACATGGACAAGGTTGTTGGATTCTCTTAGGTAGAGGAAGTTGACCTTGATGATATTCTTGCTTCAGGATTTTCCCAAAAAGAGGGAGTTGACCTAGTTGAGGTTGATGCATCAGTTCTTAGAGGTTTTGAGGTACATGGGCAAGATACCCATGATCATAGGTTATTGACAGTTTTGGCCCATGATACTGACTTGAGGGTTGATGGAGTTTGGCAGGTTGTTGATAATCCAAAGTTATGTTCCTTTGGATTCACAAGTGGTCAACATCCTCTGAACATTCAAGATTTTGTGATGGCATCTTGTATTGTTGGATACAGTGACACTTTTATAACATACAAGATCAATATTCCAACACAACAAAAGTGTTAAGTTTAGAGCTGCTATTAAGTTCTTTTCAATTTACTAGATAATAATAGCATAAGCAGGATCACTGAGAGAAACACAATCACAAGGTAAAAATCATTTTATCCTAGGAAACCCTCATGGGGGACAAAACCCAATAAAAACTTCCTTAATATAGATTATCAATACAATGCCAAGATAAAAGACCAAAACACTAGAGAATATCCAAGACTGAGCAATGCACCTCTCTCTCTCCTTCTTCTTGCAACTGCAGCTACCTCCAAAAGATGCGCACTAGATGAGTGATTGAGTGTGTGAATGGATGAGGCGCCTTCCTCTCTTATTTATACTAGTTGAGGGGCACTAGGGTTATGTCTCTTCACCAAGCAGGGCTGACTTCTTCCAATAGTGGTTAAAACCACTTAAATAAACCCTAGGGGCCGACTTCTCAAATACCATGATATGAATATGGTTTGACCAATCTACAAAGGGGGATTTGGTCATACATAAGTCCCGGCATGATCAATCTGCAAAAGGGGATTTTCTCTATAATATAATAACTTAATTATAATTAGAATATTCTTCCCAGTTACAATATTTCACCACTCCCCCTTAACAAGAAGGGTATTCTATTGACATAACTCAATACAACATCATTAGGAGAGAGAGAGGGCATCAACATCATCAACATCTGGAACATTGATTGGCATATCTGTAAATCATCAGAAATTTTTCTCATCATCAATAATATCATCGTTCACAGCATGGAGCTGGAAATAGCATCATCATCATCATCAGCATCAACATCAATTAGCATAACACTAAAGCAACAACATCATCAACACCATCATTAGTAGCATGTGGTTAGTACAACATCATTAGCAACAACACGAGGTTGATGCAACATCATCAACAACAACACAAGGTTGATACAACATCGTCAACAACAACACAAGATTGATACAACATCATCAACAGCACGAGGCTAGATCAACAGCACGAGGCTGAGATAACAACATCATCATTATATAGCAATAGAATGAGGCAAGTGCAACAACAACATTTTGTGGTACTCTGACAGACCGTCCTTACCGAACCTTCAGAATCTGCCCAAGAATCATAAGATTCCCTAGGATGTAAAATCCTAACAGAGCTACCACGTGGTACTCTGACAGACCGTCCTTACCGGACCTTCAAGATGTCCCCAGGAATCATAAGATTCCCTAGGATTAAAAAATCCTAACGGAGCTACCACTACTGACCATAGTTGGCATATACATGCACAGGTACTCTGACAGACCGTCCTTACTGGAACTTCGGGACCTGTCCAGGGATGATCAATCCCCTAGGATATAAAATCCTAACGAAGGTACCCGTTGTTGATCAGAATACCATAGTATCGTCAGCATCACTCCCCCTTTCGAGGGAGGTCCTTTCGGACAACACCAAGTTTGTCTCAGAAGTGCTCAAACTTCACACGAGAGAGAGGCTTGGTCAACACATCGGCAACCTGCTCATCTATGCCAACATATTGGAGCTTTATAGCTCCCCTCTGCACCATATCACGAATGTAGTGATACCGGATCTCTATGTGCTTCAACTTATCATGGAACACAGGGTTCTCCGTCATCTTTATGCAACTCTGGTTATCACATAGAATCACGATGGCTTCCATCTCCAGATCGAATAGACCTGTCAACAACTTCTGAAGCCATATGGCTTCACAACTGGCGGAACATGCAGCAATGTATTCTGCTTCTGTCGTGCTGAGATAAATACTGGATTGCTTCTTGCTCTGTTA
>JASDQU011310170.1:41703-52855 GCA_032191745.1 Picea mariana
GTCCGCCCAAGACGAATTATATTCCTCTAAGAGTTTCTTTCCCAGTCTGGTCGACTTAAGTTGCCACTTGAGTTGACTTAGCTCTGTCTGGTCAATTTTCCCACTTCTTTGGTTGACGAGAATTCTTCTTGGTCGATTTGACTTCAAGCCTCGTTGACTTGACTCCTTGCGGGTTGAGTGGTCTCTCATTCAACGGGCATTACTAGATGGTAGATTCTTATGCTTGAGACGATCTCCTTTTGTTCCAGAGTCGACTTCCATCTATTTGGGAGCTATATTACTTGTTTGGTCGACCATACGTTTTCCTAGGAGACTTATTGATGCTCTGTTCAACTTAATTAGCTGGGGTCAACTTAGTTGGTCGACTTTCACTCTCTAGTCCACTTGCGTTGCAACTTGAGTCGACCTCACTACCTGGGTTGACTAATCTCTCTTTTCCTATTCGGTATACTATCTTGTTGACTATTGTCCATATATGGTTGATTACTCATAATTAGGTCGAATTCATAGGAGTTGGTCGACTAGCCTCCCACCTGGTCGACGTCCTCCACATGAAGCTGAGTTGACTTAAAGTGTTTGGCATGGATCTCTAGAAGAAAGGATGCTCCGAGGAAGAAGGTTATTGATGGGTTTTTGGAAGTGAGAATAAGTTATACGTGGACACGAATTGAAGGGCTTTATCGACACATCATTGGGCTCGGTGATCACGACCGACGATCAAGTCACTAGAAAGAGAATAGAGCCATCCTCATATGCATTCCAATTTATGGTGAGCCCAGAGAAGTTACACTCCAATCAGTAACGAATATAGAATTTAGGACTCGGCCTTAGTGGTATCACTGCAATTAGAGCAACTTGTACAAGGCTAAGATAAAGATCAAAAATTAAATTTTCCTCATAGTATCCTTGTTGGTGAAGTGAGTGGGCGATAAGCTCCATGTTTATGGATCACTAACCTATAATGATCCCAAGCCAATTTTTTGCTTGAAACCACTAACTACCACTGATTTGATTGTTATTGTTGTGCAGGTGTCTCTTGGTGTTTCGGCCTTAGGGTTGTTCCAGTTATTTAAATGGTGTTCATACAATATCTATCCAACACATGCCAGATCACAAACATACTCAAGATATGGAAAGCACAAACATAGATCTGACCTTTATTATGAAAAACATGAATCAGATACAATATAGAGCAGATCTGGAATAATCCTCAGATGGCTCTCACAAGTAACAAATATGAGCTGCTACAAAATGCTCCCGCTAATACAAAAGATACCTCCAAAGGCTGGATATAAGCTGGAACCCCAAGATGCCAACAATAGATGAACGCTCAAACCCCTTGGGTTGCTGGTATGTCCTACTGGTACGTCCTGTTAGTTGAAAGGGACCAGTAATTCGACCTGGCTGAAGGAGATGCTCAAATCGTGCCAAACTCCACCAAAATGTAGATCGGGACCAAGGAACCCTCTCCTGGAAGTCTGAAGCCCAAATACTCAATCCTCCTCCGTCAATGGTTGAAACCCTAATGCAATTTGCGCCCTCCTGAAGCCCTGAATAACCCAACAGGTCGTTCTGAATGAAGGACACCTCCAAAACCTCTGAAACTCTCTAGAATGGTAGATCGGGCTATGAAAACCGGTAGAAGTTTCAGGTTCAGATCCTAGGTAAAAATCTCTAGATTTGAGAAATACTGAACCACAGGACGTCCTCCTTGCCTCAAGGCCGTCCCAATCTGTAGCTGAAGATCTAATGGTGATATCTCCTCAAGAAAACCTCCAAAATGATGGTTGAGGACCTGCAAATAGAACCCACGTGTTGGAATTCCCCCAAGCTCTTCTGAATGGCTGGATCGAACTCCTCTTCAAGTGATGGTGTGCCCTTGCTGGAAATTCCTGAACAGTATGGCCCTGCTATTTTCCTGAACTGATAGGTGGATATGTGATGAGTGTAGAATGGTGTGGGTGGAGTCTTTCATCCCTGAGACCAAGCTTGGAATAAGGTGAGTGGGTCTTTCACCACTGAGTTGCTCACAAGGGTTTGTAACAGCAAAACCCCCAAACTGTATGCTCAAGAGCAAGAACAACAATTACAAAAATCCAGAATGCCCAATAGGTGCGCCCCGACGTTCTATTTATACTTTTCTTCTATTTCTCTGTTGAGTTAGGTTAACCCTTAGGGTTAACTCCTCCAGCTCTTCTATTCCTTCATTGAGTTATCTTTTACTCCTTTTTCACCTTTTCATCAAGTCAACTTAAGAATATAACCTTAGTTTAGTTGACCTCTCCCCTTAGTGTGGGACTATGGCCTAGTGGGGATGCCTAGGCCACTGAGTCTCCTCAATACCTCTTCATCAAGAGGTGGGGGACATTACAGTCTCCCCTGCTAGAAATTGCTTGCCCTCAAGCAATTCCAAACCTGTTTCTCTCACCACTTGTTCAGTTTCCCACGTGGCATCCTCAATGGGTAGATCCTTCCATCTGATCAAGTGCTCCTTGATGCTTCTATTCCTGAGCCTCTTCTCTCGAACCTCCAATATCTCCTCCGGAATCAAAACAAGCTGTCCTTCTTCATCCATGGGAGGTAATACCTCAATGGGGGTGATGTGTTGGCCGAGGGCTTTCTTAAGGCAGGATACATGGAAGACATTGTGTATTCTGCTGCCCTGTGGGAGCTCCAGCTCATAAGCTACGGCCCCTATCTTCCTGCTAACTTTGTAGGGCCCAAAGAAACGTGGTTGTAGCTTCTCTGCTCCGCTTCTTTTTATAGAAGCTTGCCTGTATGGTTGGAGCCTTAGATAGACTAAGTCACCAACCTCAAAAGTACGCTCAACTCTATGCTTGTTTGCTTGGACCTTTTCCTAGTTCTGTGCTCTCTGTAGATGATCCTTCAGCTCCTTGAGAATGTCTTGGCTCTGCTGTATCCAATCCTGTACCATAGGTGCCCTGCTATCACCGAAGGCAATCTCTACAAAAGATAATGGATCATAGCTATACAAGGCCCTGAATGGTGACATGCCTATGAACATGTGCTGGGTGGTGTTGTAGCAATACTCTCCTAGGTGCAACCATCTGGCCCACGCTTTCTGTTGCCCTGCCACATAATTCTTGAGGTAGCCTTCCACCCACTTGTTGACTATCTCGGTCTGTCCATCCGTCTGAGGATGATAGCTGGTACTAGGGGTCAAGGCCGTACCAACCAATTTGAACAACTCCTGCCAAAATGTACTCATGAACCTGCTATCCCTGTCACTGACAATGGTTTTGGGTAGGTCGTGCAACCTAAAAATCTCCCTAAAGAACAATTTGGCCACCTGTGCTGCACTGAAGTCGGTAGCTATGGTGAAGAAGTGTGCAAATTTCGTCAACCTGTCCACTACTACAAAAATGCAGTCCTTCCCTTGCGTCTTCAGCAACCCGGTGAAGAAGTCCATAGATATGCTTTCCCACTTGTGCTCAAGAATGGGTAAGGGTTGCAGTAGTCCTGTTGGGTGAGTGTGCTCATCCTTGTTCTCTTGACATGCAGTACACTCCTTGACGTGCTTAATCACATCCTCCTTGAGGCCCTTCCATGAGAACCTCTCTTTTACCTGCCTGTACGTCTTAACGATCCCCTGGTGCCCTGCCATTGGTGAGTCATGACATGCCTGCAATATCTTGGCCTTGAAGGCCGATCCAGGAACCAAAAAGATTCGGCCCTTGTAGTAGATGAGGTCATTTATAACCCTGAAATTATCATCTTGTACCTGCCCATCCAATAGCTGACAAGTGAACTGATCCTTCGCATACTCCATCACCAAATGGTCTTTCCAGTCAATTGATACACCTGTCATGGCAAAGATGGATGGCCTCCTAGACAATGCATCAGCCACCACATTGTTCTTTCCTTTGACAAACTCAATGTCAAAGTCGTAGGCCTGTATTCTGCTTACCCATTTTTGCTGTCTCTCGTTCAAATCCTTCTGCTCCAGTAGGTATTTGAGACTGTTATAATCTGATTTGACTACAAACCTTGCACATACCAGGTATTGCCGGAATTTGGCTAATGCATGCATGATAGTCAGCATTTCTTTGTCATAAATGCTATAAAGTAGCTCAGGACCCCTGAGTTTCCGGCTCTCATAGGCAAGAGGGTGCCTATTCTGCATCAGTACGGCCCCTATCCCTTCTCCTGAGGAATCACACTCCAAGGTAAAAGGTAGGCCGAAATCTGGAAGGGCTAGGACTTGGCACATACTCATCACCTTCTTCATCTTGTCCATCGTCATTTGAGCCTCCTCATTCCATTTCAAGGCTCCTTTCTTAGTCAAATCGGTCAAGGTTGCACACATCTGAGAAAATCCCTTGACAAATTTCCTGTAGTACGTGCACATGCGCAGAAATCCTCTCAATTCTGTGAGTGTCTTAGGAGTAGGCCACTCCATAATGGCTTTTATTTTCTCTTGATGTACCTATACCCCCTTTGCTCCAATGATGTGCCAAGTAAAGCACCTCTGTCATTCCAAACTCACATTTGGACTCCTTAGCATATAGTGATTGTTCCTCCATGATTGACAAAATCTGATCCACATGCCTGAGATGCTCCTCCCACGTCTTGTTGTAAATGAGCAAGTCATAAAAAAATACCAGCAGGTGCTTCCTCAGCTGCTTGTTGAACACATGGTTCATACAAGATTGGAATGTAGGTGGGGCATTGGTTAACCCGAAGGGCATCACCAAAAACTCATAATGGCCGTAATGACATCTGAAAGTTGTTTTTGAGATGTCTTCCTCCCTCATCTTGATCTGATGATAGCCAGAACGAAGGTCAATGTTTGTGAAGTAGACGACTCCATGCAATTCATCTAGCAGCTCATCAATCCTTGGTATCGGGTACCTGTTTTTGATGGTCTTTTTATTCAAGGCCCTGAAGTCAATGCAGATCTTCATAGTGCCATCTTTCTTCTTCACCAGCACTACTGAAGAAGCAAAAGGGCTAGTGCTTGGCCTGGTGTGCCCCATGTCCAAAAGTTCCTTGATGGCCTTCTCTATCTCATCTTTGTACTTCTTTGGATGTCTGTACGGTGTGGTAATGACTGGTCTGGCTCCTTCCTCTAGCTCAATAATGTGCTCAAGCCCCCTGTCTGGTGGTACCCCTGGGGGAATCGGTCCAAACACCTTGTGGTGCTTGTCAAGGATTCCTTTGATCTCTGGGGTGTAGTGAACTTTGCCCTGCTCATCCACACGTGCTGAAATCCTGCATTCTGCTGCGTACACTATCTCATCTCTTAGGAAGATGGCCTCCATACTCTTGGCCGTGACCACCTTTGCAGCATTCCCTGTGATGCCCCGGAGCACTACATTTCGTCCACCCTCCTTTGTGAATGACATCTCCATGGTCTTGTAGTTGGTGGTGATAGGCCCCAACGAACTGAGCCACCGAACTCCCAGGATGATGTTGGTATCTGGGAGGTCCATGACATAGACGTCATATACCAGCTCATGCCTACCCAAGGTAAGCTTCATGCCAGGAATGTATTTGTCACAAGGCATAGTGCTTCCACCTGCTACCTCCACCTTTAACCCTTCAAACTCTACTGTGGGTATGTGCCTCCTTTTCAGCAATGCGGAATCAATGAAGTTATGAGAGGCTCCCCCATCAATCAGAACCGATACCTTCTGTTCTTGTAAGACTCCCCTCATCCGGAAGGTGTTATACTTGGGCACTCCACTGATAGATGCCAAGGTAGCCATACTGTCCTGTCTTGCCTGTCCTATGATCTCTTCCTCTACCGCCTCAATAGTTTCGGCCTCAATGTTCTGTATCTAGCCGCTCTCCTCCTCCTCCTCGTTGTCTGAAGTGACCTCTATGTAGTGCACTTGACCACGGTCCATGCATTTGTGTGCTGGGTTCCATGGTTCTTTGCACGTGAAGCAAAGTTGCTTCCTCCTCAACTCCCTCCTGGTGTTCTCATCCACTCTGCCACGGCCCCTGTCAAAACCCCTTGGGTCACGTCCTCCCTGGTTCATTGGAGGCCTTTGGTCTCTTCCTCCCATGTTAAGAGGTGGTCTGGGTATAAATTTCGGCTTAGCAGCTGGTCCTAGATCCCTCGTCCTCCAGATAGCATCCTGTAGGTTGGTAGGCTTAAACGCCTTTACCCAACCTTTCAAGGGTTCCATCAACCCCTCTGTTAAGAGCGTCATGAGTTTGGTTGGAGAAATGTCTTGCACCATCACTGCCAACCTTTGAAATTCTTCAATATATGCCTCAGCCGTACCTGTTTGCTTGAGTTCTGTGAGCTCCCGAAAGTTTAGCTTAGGATCTCCTTGATCAAACCTATCAATGAGTCTCTGAGTGAATTCCATCTAGGTTACTATCTGATTGTGGCCTAGTGTGGTGAATCCATGATACCACCAATCATGAGCTTTGCTATCCAAGTACATAGTGGCAAACTTGATGGCTTCCATCTCCCTCATGGGGTTAAGTTGCAGATAGGTATCCAGCTTTTGCACCCATGCCTGTGCTGTCATCTTGGCCGTACCATCAAAGTAAGGGATCTCTATCTTCCCTGCTCTTCATTCAAACTCAAAGCTGCTCATGTGCTTCGACCTAGGCTTATTTCTGAACTTGAGTTGGCAATATTGATCCAGGGACATTTGCCTTTGAATCGCCATATCCAATCCGTAGTACTCCTTAGTACATCGTGCCATCTGCTCAACGAAATCATCCACCTCCTCCTGTTGCCCTTGCTCATCTGTGAACATGGGCATGTATGGCCTAGGGTAAGCCCTGCTACCCATCTGCCCATAGGACGTGCCTCCTCCATGGCTTCCTTCAGATCTGGGGGTTCTCTCCGGATTATATCTGATCTCACCATGGGATCCATTAGATCCACCAACCACCTTGTTTCCATACGTCCTAGGGTCCTTCCCCTGATGAGTCATCTACATCAAGAGATCAGTTATCTGGGACTGGTTCTCATCAATCTTCCTCAGGTTTCCATCTACCTTCTTCAAGGTTTCAATGATTTCGGCCTGTCCCCTTTGGTTTGTTTCCTGGTTCTCCTGTAAATGGTGGACCAAGTTGCCTTTTGTGAGGTTTAGGGTCTGCTGGAACTTGCTAAATTCGGTTGCCAAGAAGGCCAAGCCCTGGGGCTCACGGTCATCCCCTGAACCTTCCATTTCGGCTTCGGTTTCACTAGTTGGTTTCTTCCTTTTGCCCATGAAGATTCCACTGTACCTTTGCATGCTCCAATCCCTCCACAGGTTTGGAGGATCAAAGCTCTGATTCCACTATAATGATCCCAAGCCAATTTTTTGCTTGAAACCACTACCACTGATTTGATTGTTATTGTTGTGCAGGTGTCTCTTGGTGTTTCAGCCTTAGGGTTGTTCCAGTTATTTAAATGGTGTTCATACAATATCTATCCAACACATGCCAGATCACAAACATACTCAAGATGTAGAAAGCACAAACATAGATCTGACCTTTATTATGAAAAGCATGAATCAGATACAATATAGAGCAGATCTGGAATAATCCTCAGATGGCCCTCACAGATAACATATATGAGCTGCTACAAAATGCTCCCGCTAATACAAAAGATGCCTCCAAAGGCTGGATATAAGCTGGAACCCCTAGATGCCAACAATAGATGAACGCTCAAACCCCCTGGGCTGCTGGTACGTCCTACTGGTATGTCCTGTTGGGTGAAAGGGACCAATAATTCGGCCTGGGTGAAGGAGATGCTCAAATCGTGCCAAACTCCACCAAAATGTAGATCGAGACCAAGGAACCCTCTCCCGAAAGTCTGAAGCCCAAATACTCAATCCTCCTTCGTCAATGGTTGAAACCCTAATGCAGTCTATGCCCTCCTGAAGCCTTGAATCACACAACAGGTCGTTCTGAATGAAGGACACCTCCAAAACCTATGAAACTCTTTAGAATTGTAGATCGGGCCGTGAAAACCCCGTAGGAGAAGTTTCAGGTTCAGATCCTAGGTAAAACTCCCTAGATCTGAGAAATATTGAACCACAGGACGTCCTCCTTGCCTCATGGTCGTCCCAATCTGTAGCTGAAGATCTGATGGTGATATCTCCTCAAGAAAACCTCCAAATGATGGTTGAGGACCTGCAAATAGAACCCACATGTTGGAATTCCCCCAAGCTCTTCTGAATGGCTGGATCGAACTCCTCTTCAAGTGATGGTGCGCCCTTGCTGGAAATTCCTGAACAGTACGGCCCTGCTATTTTCCTGAACTGATAGGTGGATATGTGATGAGTGTAGAATGGTGTGGGTGGAGTCTTTCATCCCCGAGACCAAGCTTGGAACAAGGTGAGTGGGTCTTTCACCACTGAGTTGCTCACAAGGGTTTGTAACAACAAAACCCCCAAACTGTATGCTCAAGAGCAAGAACAACAATTACCAAAATCCAGAATGCCCAATAGGTGCACCCCAACCTTCTATTCATACTTTTCTTCTATTTCTCTGTTGAGTTAGGTTAACCCTTAGGGTTAACTCCTCCAACTCTTCTATTCCTTCATTGAGTTATCTTTTACTCCTTTTTCACCTTTTCATCAAGTCAACTTAAGAATATAACCTTAGTTTAGTTGACCTCTCCCCTTAGTGTGGGACTATGGCCTAGTGGGGATGCCTAGGCCACTGAGTCTCCTCAATACCTCTTCATCAAGAGGTGGGGGACATTACATAACCCTAACCCTAGATGGCTATCAGGCTATGTCAAATATTGGATTGCTAGGAAAGGAAGGGGTTCCATTCTTATTGTATTGTTATTGTTCAATAGTTGAGTAGAGCATCTAGGAGTGGGATATTGAAGCATAATAAAGGAAGTAGAAGATCTTGTAGTAGCYGTGCTGACCACAATGCCCATGGAAACTCCATAGTGAGTGCCCCATTCTTTGTATTTTCATTTCATAAGTGAGAAGAAAAGAGTAGGACATAGGCCTGACCTTCTAGCTTGTTTTTTCCTGAATTGGGTTTTCCTAGGGTATATCTTGTGTTCATTGTGTGGATGGTGCATTATTTGCTTAGCTTCTTTCATTTCAGTTTTAGTTATTTTAGTAYTTTTATGCATTAAGCTAATAATATTAAGTATGAATCTGAAGTTTGTTCCCCATCCCACTTAAGTATGATATTTTGTGTCTACAAGACATTGATATTTATGGTTTATTACTCAAAAAAACCTTAAATATTATTTGGTMTAATGATATTGTTTTTGTTTCTAGTCATATTAACAAGGGGGGAGTTGCTACCTTAGTCTCCCCACACCTTGCCTATGTTGTTATGGGATGGGGAACAAACTCATCCCAAAGGCTATTAAGTATGAATCTGAATATTAAGTATTAACAAACCATTGAACTTGTCCCATATAGGGAAACATAGCTAGGAAGACTATTTTGTAGAAAAATTTCCAACCAATGGGGACAACACCACAAAGGTTGATCCTACAAATCCAAGGCTTATGGCACACAATGGAAGGAAAAATTGTGATTCTTAAAGAAAGGGATACAAAATGGCTTGTTATCACAAAATCTAGCATTTGTGCAAAGCCTTCACAAGACGCTAAACTTGTGTAACATATGGAAGTAATTGCCATTGTCACCTAAGCAAGTACTTCCCTCGTTTTAGTGAAAGGTAGAAGATCCAACACAAGGGAGGCTTCCCTAGCAACCTCAAGGGATCCTATAGCAAGCTAAGGCAAGTCTACGGCCCCCTATCTTGGATGCTTGATTTAGCTAGGTCAATGTTATGGGCAAGGTTAATGTAAATTAGACAAGGCAAGGTGATTGTGCGTGTGTGAGGGATGTGACAACCAATGATGTCTATTGAAAAGTAAATAAAATGTCCTGAAACACTAGCTAATAAAAGAAAAAAAGGGCTGATCCACTAGCTATCAAAGAGAAAAAAGGTTGCTGCAATAAAACTTGGAACAAGAGATCTAGTATACTTCAATTATAGCAAGTTTGCAACAGAAGTAGTAAATCAGTCTTACAATAGTTAAAATGCAATGGAATATATTACCAAATGTTAAGCACAGACTACCAAATCATAGACTAATGATTACTTGCAAGAAAGAGCATTAAACTATGTCAATTAGGTGCAATATGACAAGCCCTAATGGCTGAAAATGAAATAAATGCAGAAATGATTATGTTAGAGACTATTCTAAATAACCAATGCAAGGCGTTAGACTAAAAATGATAGTAAAATGCAAATGCAATGCAAACCCTAAGCTAACACCAAGTCATTTGGGGAAGAGACGCTAAACTAAGGATTGTAATCACTTGTAATAATAGAAAGATTAGTGCCTTCTTTAAGTCCTCGGGCATATGGAGTTAATGCAACAACTTGAAAGGATGCTAAAAGCAAAGGAAGACTTGAATATCAAACCCTAGGATTATCCAATCATAAGCCTAGGTCAAACATTCTAGGAAAACAAACCCTAGAGTTTATCCACTCATAAACCCTAGGTGTAGTCCTACTTCTTCTAGAGTGTCTAGCACAAGATCAAGTGGAACTAGGTCACACCCTAGAGTTTAACCATAGACAAGGTTAGGGGGATGTCCACTCACAATACCTAATCTTGACCTTGTATGCTTCAACGAATTAAGATGGATAAAACAAGGGAAGATGATGACCAATTATAATCCTTCCCTAGGGTTTTTGGCAAAAATTATCCAAGGAAACAAGATAACATTCAACTTATCACCGCTTTGATAAAGCATTCACTTAAATACCATGAACAAAACACAAATACTTGGAAAATACCACTTACTAGACCAAGTCGTTATGCATGAAGAAACTCTAGTTTCATGAAACATCCACCAAAACAAGAAAAACATCCACTAGATCAATCTTCCAAAGGTGTGCATAAGCACTCCATAATGAAGAGAGAGTAAAAGAAGACAAGTAATGATGATTCTCCACAAGTGTGAGTTATGATTCAACAATGAGGTAGCACTAGCTTTCTTATATGAGGAAACCCTTGTGCTATAAACCCTCAAAGCCCCTAAAACCATAAAATATCCATGATACAAGTTGAATAGGTCATGGTCTACCCCCAAAATAGCCTCAAACGTAAAGAAAACATGCTAATACATGAAAACGTCCCCTCAAAAGTGACACATGTGAATGTAGGATGTCACAATGAGGGTGA
>JASDQU011310172.1:9505-25350 GCA_032191745.1 Picea mariana
GTTGTTGAGATCAGTCTCCAAGTGGGAGATTGTTGGTTGTGGAGCCTGATTATCTTCCTAATTTATAGGTCTTTTACTTTCAACCATGTTTATACCCCATGAAGTATTTACACCCTAGAAGTATGTACACTCTTCCACACGGGGGAGTGCAGAGGGGGGGTACCCCCTCTGTAGGGTGCGGGGGGCCTATCCCCCCGGCTGGGGGGTTTGGGGGCAAGCGGGCCCCCAGCAGGGGTTTGGGGGCGAAGCCCCCGAAGCAAAAATTTCCTTATAAAAGTATATTGTAATTTCATTGTAAATCTGGACCGTTCATTATAAGGTCATAGATCTAACGATAGAGATTAGGTTAGGGTTTTTTTCCCTAGAAGGAAACCCTCTTTTATGAGGGAAATGTATTGCGGCTATGGTTGATGGTGAATATTGTATTCTGAGAGAGGAGACCATGAGAGAAAGAAGAGGAAGTTACAGTGGGTTTTGTTGTAGGTTGTATCCCTTCATTTGCTGGATAATAATAAAGGAAGGACCTGGCAATTTCTCTGGTGGACGTAGCCCACACTGGGTGAACCACGTAAATATGTGTCTCTCTTGTATTGTATGTCTTCTATGTTTTGTTTCTGCATTTGTTTTATTTTATTGCTCCGCGGTCCTGTTTTTCTAACAGTTTATAATACCCATAATTTAGGGCTGGAGTCATAGGTTTTGTTTTGCAGGTGCAATCTTCTCAAATACAGTCAGAAAAACCAGGTGAAGAAGATTGGAAAGGATAGAAATATGAACAGGGTAAGGTTTTGTTCTATCAACAGTAAAACTCTGGCTACACACTGGTATCAAATTTTTTGTGTTTTGGTTTTAATCCATTAATGTAACAACTAGGCAAGTAATTACAGGCCATACAGGTTTATGAAGAACAAATAATTATATACATGACATAAGAATCAAAGTTCTGTTCAAATTTTACAGCCGGGTTCGTTTATTTAAAAAAACATTATGGACAGTTATTTTGGTATCATTTTTCCACATGTAAAAACATAAATGCTAACAAAATGCCTGTAATATTCATAAAAACAGAGTATGCAGATTTTAGAAACAACAAGCTGTTTAGTGGATTCTCAGGCTTCTCTAAGGCATTATTATCTTCTTTAACACCCGTCAACATCATATAAAGGATGGTATTAGTGAGAAAGTGTCAACAAAGCTTTGTTCAAAGTAATCCCATAAAGTTAGGATATTTAACAACTCTCCTACCTTTTTTCCTTAAAGTATTTCTAGCTGTTTTTTTTGGGAAGTCAAAGATGTTCTCGATCCTATTGAAATGAAACTAACTTCTATGTTTAAATCTTTGATCCCTTAAAATTTTGATCTAAGTTCTATCATGTAAAATTTATATATTGTATGAAAAAAATGATGTAGTAGGGGTGGGAGTGACCGAGAGGCATTGGAGAGTGTGAGGAAATGATAATGGGATTTATGTAATATTCTGAGAAGAGAAAGCCTGAAATATGAAGTCTATGATCATCACAAAGACTATGGTCCTTTGAAACTGAATTGTTATATTTGTACTTTTTCTTCTATTTCAATAATTGCTACACTATTTCAAGTTTGTATACTTCAACTTCTTTGTATTTGAAGGAGTCAATGCAAAACATGTAGTTATAGGATGAGTTCATATTTGTATTTAAATTCATGTATCTATAATCATTTTAGATATTATGAATATTCTTCTAGTCTTTATCCTTATTTCTTCACCCTCATTTGAAATATTAGTAGTCATATTTTCCGATTCATGTTTCATAATGAGCAGCTCCTTGGTTTTTGACATAGTCTATAGACTTGAAAGCTTTCCCCATGAAGATTTATTCAACCTGTTTTGAATTGCCTAACCTTTTCCATCTCCATCCAAACAAGAACATACCCAACTATTGAATGCATTGGCATTGACCTCTTCAACAATCAGAGAGGTTGTCTCAAGGACTAACATATTTTAGTGTCGTTGTTGGGGATGGAGACACAAATTATTTTCCCTGGGAGAACGCCAATGAATAATTCTAATATTTGATGGTGAACACATAATAGATACTGGATAGTGATTGAATTGTTCACCTGGTGACTCCACGATTCTAGACTCCATTGGAGGAAGGATCCAACTGATAGAAATATGAAAGAACTGAAGGGAAAAATCAGGTATTAGGTCATAAGTTTCTTTCAGAAACTTATATTATTTTTCATTATCTCTTTCTTATATTTTTCCATATGTATGAAAATGATCATCCTAGTATTTGTTTACTCTCATGATCATAATTCTTCATTTGTTTATACCTCATTGGAATAAGATCTATCATCTTCTCATGTTATACATCTCAATCTTATTCCTACACCTGAACCTTGTGATGAAAATGATGTAGATATACCAATTTGTCCTGAACATGAACAATCATGTCATCTTGTAGCAAACCAAGTTGATTTATCTTTTATGATACCTATTAAGCCTGGTATTCAACCTACTGTAGTTCAGTCCAGAATAAGAAGATAAATTTTTAGACCTTTGAAGCTGTCCCTTATCCTCCATGATTACCCTCATAATTTTTTATATTATCTTCTTATGTTCAATGGAGGAAACCATGTTACAACTGAGAAGCACCTGGAAGTTTTCCATAATTTCATTGATAATTTTGAAATTATGCATGAGGATGTAGTTATGAGGATATTTTGCAAATCCTTATTTGGAGATGTTGCATTATGGTTCRRAAATTTGGAAGCTTGTTCCATTGGTTCATGGGATGACTTTCATTATACATTTTTGAGATATTGGGGTGAAAAAACAAATTTCGATCAGTAATTGATTGAATTAAATTCTCTAAAGAGGGAGGAGGATGAAGTTCTTACCATGTTCAACAAGAGATTTCACAGTTTTATTTACAATATGCCTATGGATATCCGACCTTCTGAAATTGCAGCCATGTTGTATTATATAAAAGTTCAACACCATGATCTTGTTTTTTATCTTAGAGAAATAAGATCCTTATCATTAGAATAGTTATTTGTTGATGCTAGAGAAATTGAAGATTTTTTTTGGACCTGTGACAGACTTCGAGATCAGGTTTGTGATGGGCATTTACATTCAGATGAGAAGAAGGATACTTGTGAACAAAAATATGATTTGGATCAAAATTCTACATCATATTCAATGTTTTTTATTAACAAGGATATGGATTATACTTGTGTTCATAATGAGTTTGATAGTATTGAACAAGATGATTGTATATATGATTATATACCTCCAATTGATTATAGTGGGAACTTTTTGACTCCTGTTATGAAATTGGATCATGATTATTTTGTTGAGAAGACAATTGCTGCTCTGAAGCCTCTTGTTTTCCATACTACAAATAAACCAAATTATTTTGATTATGACCTTCAAGATTATATGTGCTCAAGCTTTGAACAATAGTTTTCGTTACAGGATCAAAGAAAATTTTTTCTTCTTGATTTTCATGAAGTATATATTGATCAAGATATGTTGTTGAGGGAACAAGAAGGCCATTGTTTTCATATAAAGGTGGAAGATGCATCTGACATTGTCTCAGATGTTTCTTTTAGTGGTTGTCATAATGAGATTGTTGTTCCATATTTTCATGAAGGCATTGTTACACATCAAAATCCACCCTCCAACGTAACTGATCCACCTGCTCTATCCTAGCCTCTTCTCACTTTGATCTTGCGACGTTGGATTTCATCCCCAACTAGCATGTTCACCGTGAAAAGGTTTGTTTGTTTGGTTTGATTCCTATATTTTTTAGCGTGTGCTATTTGTTTTTCCCTAGAAAACCTTAGGGTTGAGTCTGTGTTTATGGCGTCACTTCCTAGAACTTCCAATGAAGGGACCTATTTTTCAGAGATACTGTTTGTTTCTCCTTATGTGGGACACGTTGGTTCTCCTTATATCGCCATTTTGACTCTTCCTGGACTCACTATTGGGTTACCGGTTTGGTTGGTTTCCACTTCGGTGAACTTAAATTCTCTTAGTGCTTCATCCGTAAGCACTCCACCCCAAGACCATCAACCTCATGTCGACCCTCTACCTTCTTCACTCGTAGGGTCTTATTCTCATTATTCCTCTTCTCAGTGAAAGCTTTGCAACTAGTAACTAGGTAGATAAGAAGAAGAAGAAAAATAAGCTAGGGGGAAAACTTCCAACCACTGCAGGACATGTTGGAAACAATCAAACAACTACTATTCATCATGCTGGGAGTGTTGACAACATCGAAAAGTGTACAAGGACACATTACAAGCCCAAATTCCGTTGTAGGATTTGTAAGGGTGACCACCTTCTTAAGGATTTCCCTGGTATTCCCAAGGTTGTAGAAGTGTGGTATCGGGGTCCTCAACTCGCGTCGTTATCGCCTGCAGGTCTTGCTAGTGACATACCATCAACTAGTAATAATCAAGTTGGAAGCAAGAAGGGTAAAGTCAAATTTCCTTGCTTGTTATGTAAGGAGATGCATCACACCTACCTTTTTCCTCGCATGGATGAAGCTTCATATATGTTGGAAAAGATTGATGATGTTCAACAAAAAATTCCAAAAACTTACCATAAACTCTCTCCCAACCCACTATTAGTTGATGAAATGGTCAATCTAGTTCCATCATCGGTCAATCCGGTTGATTAGGTGATCCATTTGGTTCAATCATCAGTTGAGTCGATCGATCAAGTGATCGATTCAATTTCATCTTCTATCGATCCCACTATTCTCTTGGAGAGTGAAGTTAAAGTGGTCAATCCAATACCACCCTTGGTTGATCCCACTCCTCCTAGGAAGAGTGAGGATTTTGTTAAGGTCTTTCTTGTTTCTACGGATTCTTCTGGACTAGGGGCACTGTACCCGTCCAAACGGAACCCCCTCCAAGTAATGAGGCCATTCTTTTAGATTGGGGTGCACTACCAGAATCTCATCTCCCTTCCTATATAACTTTCCAAATAATTGTTCAAGTTTGTGGTAGGGACGTTCCTCAGATTATTGTCTATGAGGGTGCATCCGTTAGTATTTTATCCTCCATTGGTTGGCAAGCTTTAGGTTCTCCTCAAATTGCACCATTGACTCAAAATATGCTGGATTTTAACAAAAAGGTTACTCACCCTTTAGGAATAATTCCTTAGTTTCATATTACTTTGGGAGGGAAAATTGTCTTTATTAATGTGATGGTAGTCCACAACCCCTTGGATTTTAATTTTCTCCTCAGGTGAGACTATGTTTATTCCATGAAGGTTGTTGTGTCCACAAATTTTCGATTGATGTGTTTCCATTACAATGGAAACATGGTGACCATAGAAAAAATTTCATTCATTGACCCTCATATGATGCCCAACCATCTGACTTCCCTGAACGGTCCTTGCATGCCAACAACATCTACCCCACCACAGGTCAATTATGTGGCAACCTCTCCCATGCATTAAAATCTAAATGAGAAGGAATCCCTCCCTTATTTTGATTTAGATACAATAGTTGACATGGTGATATCTTTGATAGGGATATTAGAGCCTGATCACCCTACCCTTATCACGACCATTGACATGTATTCCTTTTAGAGTGTGGTTTTTCCATCTAATGAAGATCTCTTGGAATCCATGATTGGGGTTTGTCCCTTGACATGTATTCCTTCCAGAGCATTGTCCTCTTGGAAGCCATGATCAAGTAGAGGTCCTTGAGCATAGTTTACAAGTTGATTTAAAGATTATTAAAAATTGAATCCAAGTTCGAGTAGAGTTCCCATTTTTGTGTCAAGCTCGTTAAAAAATGAAATATAGGGCCTCGCACATAGTTTCTAGTTTCAATCCCGTGTAAAAATGAAACCTACCTTAGAATTATATGATACTTTGGTAGTACTTGGTCATAAGCATAGTTCTTTTCTTGTGTCAAGCTCGTCAAAAAATGAAACAACCACTTGTCTTATTGAGTCGAGTCTTCCACTAGATCTCGTAAAACTTCTTTTCATCCACTTGTGTTTGTTGACCCTTTTTCTCCATTTGGTACAAAAATTGATTAAAAATTAAGTTTCGATGGATTAAATGAAGCTTGGGGGGTAGGTCTCAAGCATCTAGACATCATGCTATAGAAAATACACTAGATTTCATCACACGGATGGGGGAAAAGTACCAACTATCCATGGGTCCTGTTCAAAACCTTTGGACATTACATTGGGAAGTTTCGAGCTCAGCCTTTGTTCTTTCTCGTGCTCATTAAAACATGAGAATAGGTTACCAGGTATGATTTTATCTCTTTTTTGGACTCGTAAAAGATATATGAAAAAGGAAATCTTTGGAGTTTCCTTTAAGATCTTTTCAGAATCCCTAAACATGAAAATATTGTCGAGTGATATTGCTTCATTTCCATCTCGTTAAAATGTTTGAAAGGACGTGTTTTGAGTGGTAGTTTATCTCTTTTTCAGCCTCACGAGACTAATTACAAAAAAGGAACACTCTAATCAAGCATGATTAGAAGAGTTCTCCCTTGTATTTTTTTACACTTTTTTTCGGGCTTGGGAGACTAAATTTATGAAAAAGTCATCCATGGAGTCATATTTAAGTTATTTTTAGACTCTCTAAACATGAAAAACCATCGAGTTTACCTTCTTTGGAATTGTAAAAATTTGCATCGAAGGACCTTTGTGAGTCCAATCTCGAGGACCCATATAGGACCGAACCCCTCCTTCTTCAGGTTCATTAAACATATGTTGAGGGACTCATCCAAAGGATGAGCTATAATGAGCATTTGTTATCCTCCTCAAGGTCATTAAAAAAGAAAGAGGTACTCATTTATCTGGATGGGGAAAAAATTGAAGGAAGTGGGTCAATGTTTTTTGAAATTCTTTATGGCAGTTATTGTTTCCCTTGAACATGGCCCCTGATTGTGTCTCATCTTATGATTGGGTAATATTTTTGTATCTAAGTCCTACCAATTCCATGTTTCTTCATACTTTTTCAATCCAATCAAAGAGTTCTCTTATTGGTTTCACATTATGTTCTTGGTACTCGCCGAGTCAATGCTTCCTAGTTAGAATCATGTTCAGGGGAAGTTTCACTTCAAACAATCCATATGCAGTATTACCGGTTTCTGTTTCCTGTGTCAGTACATAGTCATTCGATTCACCATATTACATCACTTTCTTATGTCAATTTCATGTCGATTATGGAGGATACATCAAGGCCCTCCTTTGACGAGTATTTTCTTGTCGACTTCAACACATTATCCGAGAATTAGAATTAGAAACCAGTTAGTAACTTGGGACCTGCATGCCTCAATGGAATGCCTCTTCACTTTCGACAATAGGTTTATATCATTGRCCTCTGATTGGATAATTTCACGAGTGTTCTACCKCAACTCATTCATTCACATTCCMTRGAATGTAATAGGGTACCTTGGGAGTCATTGACATCATTGATGATTTCCCTCGCACTTTTTAACATTTTACCTCAATGAYCGGTAATCAAGTGGTTTCTACCATGTTTGACATCAAATCATATATTCACATGGATAGATTCGTACTACATCAGGATCGGGGTGAAGACCCTAGKTTGGGAATTCACTCTATTATGTGCTTTACCCARGATGCGATGGAGATCATTTGAGCATGTAAGAGATTTCAGTACAATCACYATGATGACAATCTTATTCATATATATATTGTCACATAGATCCAAATTGTATTTATCTGTGGCTATGTTTTTTCATCTCGTAGCTCCACTATGTATTTATCGTGGATGCGATTAGTTCATGTCATAGAGGTATGGATCCATATTGTATCTCTAGTGGCCATATCCTTAGTCAATATTATCATAGATCCACAGTGTATTGGTCAAATACCATGCTTTGATTCATATCGTACTCCGATCATAGGTATGCCTACCTCGAAAATGGAACATATATTAATACTGTTTGATGATTGTTTGCAGCTTCTTCCAGGTTCTCCCACTCCAACACCCTTGCATTGAATAATTTGTAAAGTGTTTTGGCCATAAGTTTCTCTTCCGACCTCACACTTTAGGGGGCATCTATTACACATCAAAATTCCACATTTGCATTTCACACCCTAAGTATCACAAGTGTCACAAAGTGAAGCAAAGTAACGTATGCACATTGGTAAGTGTCACATTCACTGTCAAAAGTGTCATATGCACCTTCCCATGTGTCACATTCACTTTGTGAGGTGTCTCCACCCCTTGACACCATTGAAATATTTTTTCATGACCCCTAAGTCATATGGGAGGAGGAAACCCATCATTTCTAGATCAAAACACACTTTTTCCTTGGAAAATTCGATCCATTTTTGAGCATTTATGAAGGGTGGTGCCCCCGTGGCCATGTGTAGGGAGAACTGGTGCTCCCCTGCCCATGTATAGGGAGAAATGGTGCTCCCCTGCCCATGTATAGGGAGCACCACTTTTGGTGAATGGTGCCCTGTATCTCACTCAGGGGGAGCATCATTCTTTCTGAGAGAAAAGGAGTATCTCCTCCACCTTAATCTATGGGCCAAATACTTCATATTGGGTTAGTTGTGTTTGACCCTCATGCTTGGGATTCACTTTAGGATATGATTCAAACCTTAAGGATACATATCATCAACCATACCCCTAATTTTCTCATGGTAGTTGTACCTCTCAATACTATATATTGGGGGATTTTCAAGGTCAAAGGGGGAAGTCTTCAAGTATCGGACCTCTGATCTTGGTAGACTCATGCAAGGATTGGAAGGGGAGAGCTTGGAGAAGTGTTACATCATCATTATTGGTTTGTAATTATTCTCTTTGGGTTATCATTTGAATATACTTGACCTATTTCCTTCAATATTGTGTATTCTTGCATGTGCTTGTCTATTGTCGCTTCAATCTTCGTAGATGGATTTGTTTTTCCTAATCAATTAGAGTAGGAGGTAGTGGTTTCTCTTTGATTCCTATTGTAGGTATCAATTTGCGCTACAGATTTTGGAGATCAAGCTCAAATTGGAAGTAGCGAAGACAAAATTTGAAACAAGGTGCATCACACCCTTTCTCCCTCTCTCTTTCTGATTGGTTAAATTGAATTCAAAGGGATGTTAGTGTCCACTTGTAGTGTTTTTGTCTTGGTAACATGGGTCTTATAATCCAAGGAATATTTCACCTATCCGCAGGGGAAATATTATGTAACAGAAAAAAATGTAGAAAGGGAAGAACCTGCTCTCATCAAAGAAAAATATACAATAATAAAATTAGAGGATGTGTCTAATTCAACAATAACTCCACTTGAAGACAATGGAAATAGTTTGTAGCCTTTTTCTTTTTCATTTCCAGGTTTCAAGAATGAAGTTATCACAAATGAAAATAATGAAGGAAATTTCTTATTTTCCGCTTCTTCATTTGCAACATTTCAAGACCGAAAATCTGATATCATCCATGGAGCAGAAAGTATACAAAGGAATGCTTCTCTCTTGGATCAGACGAAGGTTTTTTACGAGTTTTATGATCCAATGGATTTGTGTATGGATTTGGTTTTTCAAGGAGTCTCTTATGTTGCAATTTTGGGCATACCAACAATTTCTAGGAATAAGTACAAGATTTCCATTAAATTTCTACTACAAATGTCATATTCTTTCTACATTTTCTTATTCAGCAACATGCAACCCATATCAAGAATCCAACTAAATAGTTATCTGCTTGCATGGCTTCAATGGAAATATGATACACTTGATCAAACAGAGTTGAGCTGATTAAAGTAGGAGAACAAGCTCATAGCCAAGCATTTCGTTTTTATTTTTGTTTGGTTTGCAATAGAGAATAAATAAGACTCCATAGCCCAATGGAGACACTGGTGTACAAAATTTCAGTTTGTATTTTTGTTTTCAGTATGTTTTCAAATATTCAATTGGATTAGTTGTAAAGAAAAATTGGACTGATCCATATCTCAAAGATTGATGAACAAAAATTATCACAGGTTACAAGTTGCGGTAGGGATGGAAAGATGATTATATTGAGACTGGTTACTAGTCACAACTTGTAGGGACCGATTTGATGAAGGCTAAACTTTTTGTTATCTGAAATGTGCAGTCAAAATGAAGAAACAAATGTATATATGCTAGTGCTTCCAGCAGTTAAATTGAAACAATAGAAACATATTAAGATACCATTCTCAGTTCCCGAAACAAAGATAAAGGCATTTGGTCTACTTGTTCTCGATTCCTCACAGGGAGGACATCATCCCGCAGTTGGAGCCAGTGTTGGAGCATAGGTATGATAGGGTTAATCCTTGGGGTCTTATAGGGTTCCTTAATTTTTTTCAGGGGTCTTTAAGGTATTTTTTATCATAGATGTCAAATTTTAAGAATTTGTGAGAAATAGGTATCTTAGTAGTGTTTTTAATTATGGAATACCACTAGCGCTACCAAAACACCTAAATAAAATAAAATAAAAAATATATAAATACCAACGCATGCTTTTGAAAAATTTGAATTCCAAAGGACCTGTCAAGTCGAGCCCTGAGTTGTCATTCAAACCTCCTTCATGTTCTCCCACGTGTATGAGCTGTTCAAAAAATAGGTCATGGCAACTAAGAGTCATCATTCAAATCCTGTCATTTCTGGTTGACTTTACTATGTGATATGTCTGATTATTTCAACCTGAAATTGATATATTTTTAACGCTGTTGTGAATACTTTTCCACGGTTTTATCATTTGGTTTATTATACCAAAAATTTAGGGCCCAATCTTAGGTTTTGTTTTGCAGGTGCACTCTTCTCAAATACAACTGGAAAAACTAGGTGAAGAATATTGGAAAGGATAGAAATATGAACAAGGTAGGGTTTTTTTCTGGCAACAGTAAAACTCCAGCTACACACTAGTATCAAATTTGTTTTGGTTTTGGTTTTAATCCATTGATGTAACAACTGGTCAAGTAATTACAGACCATACATGTTTATGAAGAACACATAACTATAGAAAGGACATAAGAATCACAGTTCTGCTCAAATTTTACAGTCGGGTTCATTTATTTAAATTTTTTTTATGGGCAATGATTTTGGTAGCATTTGTAAATGTTTTAAAACAAAAACTCTACCCAAATGCCTGTAATATTAAAAAAAATAGAGTATGCAGATTTAAAAAAAAAAAACAAGTTGTGTAGTGGATTATGAGGCTTCTCTAAGGCACAATTATCTTCCTTAACACCTGTCAACATCATCTAAAGGATGGGATTCGTGAGAAAGTGATAGAAAATCTTTGCTCAAAGTAATCCCATAAAGATAGGATCTTTAACCTCTCCTACCTTTTTTCCTTAAAGTCTTTTTAACTATTTTTTTTGGGAAGTCAAAGATGTTCTCGATCCTATTGAAATGCAACTAACTGCTATGTTTAAATCCTCGATCCTTTAAACTTTGGGTCTAAGTTCTATCATGTAAAATTTATATATTGTATGAACAAAATGATGTAGTAGGGGTGGGAGTGTCCGAGAGGCATTGTAGATTCTGAGTCAAAGAGAGTCGGATTTATGTAATATTCTGAGAAAGGAAAGCCTAAAATATGAAGTCTATGATCATCATAGAGGATATGGTCCTTTTAAATTGAATTATTATCTTTGTACCTTTTCTTCTATTTCAATAATTGTTACACTATTTATAGTTTATATACTTCAGCTTGTTTGTATTTGAAGGCATCAATGCAAAACCTATAGTTATAGAATGAGTTCATATTTGTATTTAAATTCATGTATCTGGAAGAATTTTAGATATTATGGATATTATTCCAGTCTTTATCCTTATTTCTTCACTCTCATTTGAAATATTAGTAATCATATTTTTTGATTCATGTTTCATAATGAGCAACTCCCTGGTTTTTGACATAGTCTATAGAATTGAAAGATTTACCCTTGAATATTTATTCAACTTGTTTTGAATTTCCTAACCTTTTCCATATCCATCCAAACAAGCACATACCCAACTATTGAATGCCTTGGGACTGACCTCTTCAACAATCAGAGAGGTTGTATCAAGGATTAACATAAACCATAGACCATCCCCGAGACTCATTATTAATCCACTTCTCACTTAACAACTTGACCTATAAGGGCATCATTTCCATCATATCACTTTTCGTCTCATTTCCCACTAGGGTCACCCGGGACTCCCCCCTTGTGTTGGATTCTTCCTTCACTAAAGAGAGGGGAGGGTTTATCAGAGGTGACAATGTTGATTAATTTGGTTAGTTTCCATTGATTTCAACCCTTGAAGAAAGTCTGGTAGTGAATTCTGGTAGCACAAAGGTTTGGGTAATGGACCCAATTTTGTTTGATGGATAGTGGTATGAGTTTTGATATATTTGCAGGTAAGACTATTCTATATGGATAGTACATGTCATGCCATTTCTGGTGGTATTTAGAACGTCACATAAATCCTCACGGTTAGAGATTTATGGCCATGTGAAGTTGGAGAACTCTCATGAGTCATCTAGAAGCCCCCAAAAGTCAAAGTGTTTGCAAAAGAAATTATTTAAATAATAAAGTTAATGGAGAAATCCATAAAATAAGGAAAGTGGGATGCTACATGAAAGTATAAATAAGAGGTAAGGCTCTCTCATTTAATCACACTTGAAGATCATTGAATATCTGTTTTTGTGAAAGGTTAGTTGGGAAGGTATTATTGATAGAAAAAATTGCAGCAGAAAAAGTGCGACAGAAAACGCGCAACAGAAAAATCGTAGCAGAAAGATCACAATAGAAAAAGTGCGGCAGAAAAATCGTGGCTGAAAAAGTGCGGCAGAAAAATCACAACAGAAAAAGTACGACAGAAAAATCGCGACATCAACATGGTTGGGGTCTATTTATGAGAGATATGGCACATCTTGTTCGAGGTGTGTTTTGTGAGATAGGGTTTATCTCTTGAGATGTTATTGGCTGTTCAATATTGCTGCATATATCAGATTTTTTGAGGGATACAATTGGTATTTTGTTGTTGGTATTTGGCATATGGGTATTGGTCTTTTGGTTGTGATGTGATGTTGAAGTTGTTGGTTTAGCTTGAGGCTACATAGCAGTGAGGTTGTGGCACATGGTTTGATGTAAGGGTTTATGGTATTTGGTTATGGATAGTGTGATGTATTGCTAAAGAACTTTTGATGGTTATGTGCTTGGTGTATGGTTGAGGTACATGGTTGAGACAAGTAGTTGATGAGTTGGCACATACATGAGGTGTATACTTGATGATGTTGGGATATATTGATGATTCATAGTTGATGTGTATTTGATGCATGATTGGTACATATTTAGTGCATGGTTTATGCACTCGTTGATGGTACAGGTTGAGGTACAGGTTGGTGCATGGTTGATGCACTTGTTTATGGTACAGGTTGATTACAGGTTGTTTGTACAGGTTATTTGTACAGGTTTGGTGCATGGTTGATGCATTTGTTTATGGTACAAGTTGAGGTACAAGTTTATGTATGGTACATGTTGGCACAGGTTATTGGTATAGGTTGATTATAGGTTGATTGGTATAGGTATACAACAATATATCTCACAGTGATAGTGTGACAGTGGTTCCATCATTGTACTTCTACATCAGGGCGGTTGGATGGGGCAAGGACATGTGGTTGTAGCCACCTTCCGGTTGTATCCGAAGAACATAGGGGTTTATATCCTCTTTCTAGTTGTAGCCAGAGAATTGGCGAGTTGGAGCTTCCTTCACATTGTAGTCTGAGAAACTAGGGGGTTGGATCCTCCTTCCAATGAATGTAATTCTTCAATACATATAAGAAAAAACATTCTGTGGTTTTCTCTCGCTTTGGGTTTCCACATAAAAACAATGGTGTACTGTGTATGTGTATGATTGCTCATTTGTTCATTATTTACTCTACAATTATTGGATGATAATGCTACACTGATATAACACTTGCATTATATGGTTGAAAAGGTTTAAATTTCTCTATTATTGATTCACCCCCCTCTTAGTAATCCAACAATTTGCATCAGAGAAGGTTCCTTAAAAAAATAGTTTAACCACTGAAAGGTAGATCATGGAGAGAAAAAGCATGTATAAAAATGGAATACTACAATTTGATGGATGAAAGTATGCATTTTGGAGCAGAAGGATGAAAAAATATATACAGGCACAAGGATTTGAAATTTGGCGATCAGTTGTAGATGGATACAAAGAAACAACAGTTCCGYCGACAAATGAAAGAGMAATGAAACTCAGGAAAAATAATTCCAAAGMCACAAATGCACTTCTGAATGGTCTTTGTGAATCAATATATACCAAATTTATACATTATAAATCCACTAAAGAGATTTGGGACAAGCTCCAAAATATTTATGAAGGATATTCAAAAGTGAAAGAAGCGAAGCTTCAAACTTACAGAGGTGAGTTCGAACAACTAAAGATGAAGGAAGATGAGAATATTTCATATTACTTCTTACGAGTCGATGAAATAGTAAATGAAATCATAGGATTGGGAGAAGAAATTAAAGAATATGTAATTGTTCAAAAGGTACTAATATCTCTTCCTATGATATTTGATCCTAAGATATCAGCACTAGAAGAAAGAGTAGATCTAGACTCAATAAGCATGGACGAACTACATGGAATCTTCACAGCATATGAAATGAGAAATAAATAGGAAAATCCAGATATAAAATAAGCATCTTTCAAAGCATCCAAAAGGACAAAGAAAAAGGGAAAGAAAAAATAAAAAGAACATAGCAACAACAGTGACATCTTGGAAGGCAATGAAGAAATGGCCAACTTTGTCAGAAGATTGAATAAGGGAACTGACGACACATATAAAGGTAAGTTTCCATTGATTTGTTTTAATTGTGATGGTATTGGTCATTTTTCTAACAAATGTACTCATAAGAAAAATAAGAGGAATGATGAAGATTACTCAAATAGAGAACAAACATACAAAGGCAAAAGAACCACAAAGAAAAGTTTCAAGAAAAGCTTATGCACCAAAGAAGACATCTCCTCATCAGATGAAGATGAAGTCAGTGATAGTGAAACATAAAGAGTTCTATTCATGGTAGTAGAAGACTCTAACAAAGAAGACACCTAAGAAGAATATGAAGAGGCAGAAGTTGACTATTGAGAAGAATTTTTGTGTTCCATAGAAGCTATAAGAAGAGAGAAGAAGAAAAACAAGAAGCTACAAGAAGAACTAGACAAGAAAGAAGACACTAAGGAACTACAACAAATGATCACAAATTTAAAGGTTCAAATAGAAGAAGATAAAAGAATTGAAGATGCACTCAAAGAATAACTAGAAGAAATAGATAGGATCATTGTAAATTTGGAAGCAGAGATTGTCACATTAAGAAAGGATATTCAAAAGAAAAATATGGATAACAACTCAAAAGTTTTGGATGACATTATCAGCCGTCAAAAAACTCATCATGATAAGTCTAGACTTGGATACAATTAGATAGAAAAGGGACCAAGCTCCAAAACAACAGAACAAGAAACATATCCAAAAATCTATACCGAAACAATCAAAGGGGATAAGAAGATTTACAAGGAAGATTATAGGGACACTCCTCCATTGAGAAGATTTAGATTTCAGAATCAACAACCGACAGATAGGCCTCGGGAAGAAGAAGGATTCAGAAGAGAAAATCCTTTCATAATATATTCAAATCCCAGGTATCAAACTGTGTTTTTTGGTTTATGTTGTGCATGTAATAATTTTGGACATAAAGCTATGAATTGCAGAGATAATAGCAGGAACATAAACAAATTTGAAATTCATACACAAAAGGGTTATCCAAGAAGGCCTAGTGAAACACAGAGAACAAGTTACAACAGGTTTGAATCATTGAGCACTGAAGTGGAATGCT
>JASDQU011310173.1:7685-25245 GCA_032191745.1 Picea mariana
AAATTAAGTCTATTGATATTTCCTACTACTTATAAGATGGTATGCTCAAGGAATTCAACTTTATGGCCAGGTGTTGATGATATACCTTTATATATTGGCATTCTATCCATATGCCCACACAAGAAAAAATATCTATCTTTAATATTGGATAGTAGTACATATGATTTATAATTTGTTATTTTATTTGTTATCTCGAGTGTCTAGAATAGAGGGCATCATGGGCCTCATGGAACACTATCTTTCTTAACTCCTTCCAGTAAGGTATATAAATATGAGTACATATGCTTCTTACTTTGGTATGTCCTTTGGTATCCCAAGTGTTGGACATGGTGTTGGAATTGATTTCAAAGGAGACCAATATGCTCAATATTGGACATAATGTTATGAAGTTGACACTGATGTCAAAGAGGGTATCTGATATGGGTATAGGCATTGATGCAAAGAGGTAAATTTTATGGTCATCATCATAATAATTGTGCATATGATATTGTCAAACACATGCATTTTATAAACAATGATTACTTATGGATACTAAAATTTTCCTATCTAAAAGAAAAATGGAAAGATCAAAATCTCGTGCTCAATAAAATGTGTAAAAGGGTTTGGAATGCGAGTCTCTATTAGACTTCTTCGACTTCGACTTGGATAAATTTTACCTGCATTGCCTCCAACTTCAACTTGGATAACTTTGACTTTCATTTCCTTTGACTTTGACTTGGATAACTTCGACCTACATTGCCTCCAACTTCGACTTGCATATACTTTAACTTCGACTTGCATTTCTTGACTCTTGGTTGAATCAACTTTAGTCGACTTACTTTTCCTCAACCCGACTTGCATTTTTTCCGAGTCAATTTTTCTATTTCGACTTCTGGGTGGTCAAATATATTTTATTTTCCGACTCGACTTTGGCCAACTTATTTTTCCTTGATTTGACTTGTAGTTTGGCTGACTCATTTTTCCATTTCGACTTTCGGGTGGTCGACTCTATTTTATTTTCTGACTTGAATTTGGTCAACTTGTTTTTCCTCGACCTGAATTGTAGTTTGGCTGACTCATTTTTCCATTTTGACTTTTGGGTGGTCAACTCTATTTTATTTTCAGACTCGACTTGTGGATTGAGTGGTCGATAATTTCCTGTCATATAAATAACCAAAATTATAATTGTTTTAAATAGATAATTCCATGTTGGTAAGACGAATAGGATATAAGCCTCTTGTTTATGTGTCATACATATTGATCATTAATGATCCAAAAAATACAATATACTCAGAGTAATTGTAGAGGAATAATTATTGGATGGACGAGGTCTACAAATAGTGAATTCATAAACACTATGGATAAAAAATGGACAACGAAGATTGATCGTAGATCATGGGATCAATATGGAAGTGTGAGACCAAAATAAGAAGACTCAATCCATAACTTAGATCGACTCATAAAGGATAAAAATATGATTAAATATAATTAACACCTCAGGATTAGCATTTGTTCAAGGAATTGTTACAACAACAATAAACAATTTTTAGCACCCAGATATTCCATTAATGATGAACAACTAATAAGGGATTTGAAGTCTTTTGAATTAAAGACAAAAATTTTAATGAAAAAATGTTAGCATTATTATTAAATTGAATGAAGAGGTGCATTGGTTGATACATAGAGACACAATGTTTCAAATTCATACATGTTGGAATATTATATAAATAGAAAGGTGTAATGGAAGGAGAGTGTCTCTGTGGTCTAATTCAAAAGATCAAAAATAGAAGCAGGGTACAAGGAAGTATATGAAACTTGAAACATACACATGAAGTGAGCGTGGAAGGGAGGAGAAAGGGATGATTGGAGTCCTCTACAAGTTGAATCTTGAAACAAGGGAGTTGGTGCTTGAAAACAAGGGAGTTGGTGCTTGAAAACAGGGAGTTGGTGCTTCCTAGTGTTGGTGTTCTAAACATGGGATTGGTGTCTCCTCGAGTTGGTGCTAAAAAAAAGAGATATTGGTGTCTCCTACACATCACAACTTGTGATTTTGTTATTACTATGTTTAATTTATGTTTTCATTACATTCTTGTTGATCGATTGTTGCAATTAATAAGTTTAATAATTAGTTTAAAATTATTCAAAAAAAGAAATACCGATTCACTCCCCACCTCAATATTGGCCAATATTTCAACAATTGGTATCAAAGAGGGTTCCTTGACTATAGTCTAACCACTTGAAGGCAGATTCTGAGAAATCCAATTGATCAACAAGAAGGAATGTCCTCCAACAGAGCACCATTGTTCAAAGGAAATCATTATCCATTTTGGAGTATAAGGATGAAAAGTTATATGATGGATATTGGATGTGATGTTTGGATATATGTGGTAAATGGTTACACTACACCAACTACTGCACCTTCAGATTTTGCTGCAAAGAAACATTGCAATGTTAATTCAAAGGTTGTTAATAAAATTCCGGGTGGATTAGCAAACACCATATTTGTAAAAGTGATGCATTGTAAATTAGAAAAAGAAATTTGGGACAAACTTAAAGTCATTTATGAAGGATATGGGAAATTTAAGTAAGAAAAACTTCAAAAATACAATGGGCAGTTTGAGAGTCTGGAGACGAAAGAGGAAGAAAAAATTGCAAAATATTTTCAAAGAGTGGATGAAATAGTCAATTCAATCAGAGCATTGGCAGAAGAGATAAACGAAAATATTATTTTCCAAAAGGTGTTGAGATAATTATCAATGATATATGATGCCAATGTATATACCTTGTAAGATCGAGAAGACCTTGACAACCTTACAATGGATGAACTTCATGGGATTCTTATAGCCTATGAAATGAGAACTGGACGAGAAAAATCATCAAAAGGGGAAACAACCTTCAAAGCATCAAAAGAAACAAAGAACCATGAGCATATTCCAATGAAAATCACTCAGACATATCATATGAAGAAGATTCCAAATTAATAAGGAAACTCAAGAAATGGCCTGGAAAATACAAAGGGAAGTTACCTTTCAAATGCTTCAACTATGGAAAATTTTGACACTTTTCTAACAAATGTCCCTATCCCAAACAAGAGGATAATGACGAGGAATAAGTTTACAATTAGAAAGACCATAAAAGGATAAAACCCAATACAAAAATAAATTCTACAAGAAAAATAAAAACTTCTACTCCAAAGAAGACAATAGTTCATCTGACATGAGTGAAGATGAAGAGTCAGAACATCTATTTATGGGTATAGAAACTGAAGATAATATTTCTAAAAATAATTTTGAGATCGAGGAAAACTCTGAGGTTTAAGGAGAAGTAGACCTAGAAGAATAACTAATCAATTCTCTATATGAACTTAGAAATTATAAAAAGAAGAACAAGTTACTGAGGGGACAAATACTAGAATTTGAAGAAGCACAACAATAAAGAGAAAAGGAAGTTTCAAAAACCATCAAATAATCAGAGAAAATCACCATTAACCTAAAGAATCAACTTCAAGAAGCCAAGAGAAATGAGGAAGTCTTTAATAAACAACTCAATGAAAAACAACAAGATTGTAAGAAGCTAGAGACTGAAACTGTTCAACTAAAGAGGGAACTTGAGAAAAGAAACAACCAATTAAGATTTGATAACAAATAAAAAATATTGAATGACATTCTTAACAATCAAAGATCACAAAACCATAATACATGACTAGGATATGATCAAGATTCAACCTATGCAAAATAGAAGACTAACAAACAAACAATCAGTTATGCAGATGCTCTTAGAAGCCCCTTAAAAAGGAAAGATAACAAGGGTAATATGGTACCATTAAAGAGTGTTCCTAATAAACAAAAATAAGCACCCCCTACAAAAGAAAAACAAGACAAAAATAATATAGTGAAAAGAAGGAATCTCCCTAATAGATATCAACATATCTTCCTTGGATATTGCTACTCTTGCAATAATTTTGGACATAAAGATTTACATTGTAAATCCTATGGAAAGTACAATCCTAAAAATGTCCAAAAATATAAGAACAACAAGAATTATGAAAAGAAAATAAACTACAATTCATTCTCTTCTTTACAAGATTGCAATGTTGAATGTCACAAGTGCAACATTTATGTTCATAAAGGTAGTGAATGTATATTTCCAATGCAATGCTTGAAGACAAGCATTCCCAACAATAAATATAAAAAGATATGGAAATAAAAACATGTGGAAGAAAAGGTAACATAATGTAAAGTATCCCTGTATGCCAAGAACAAAAAGTGTCAATGGTATATTGACAATGGATTCTCTAAACATATGACAGGAGATAAAGAAAATTTGTCAATTTGACTAAGAAGGAAAAAGGAAGTGTCACATTTGGAGATAATGTATCTTCCAAAATACTTGGAAAAGGCACAGTCACTTTGGGAAACAAGAAAAATAAAGCAGAAAATGTGTTATTAGTTGAAAATTTGAAGCCTAATATTCTAAGTGTAAGACAAACTTGTGATCAAGGACATATACTAATTTTTGGCTCCCAGAAATGCGAAATTAGGAAGGAAGGATCAGGAAAATTAGTAGATATTGCACCAAGAACTTCAAGTAATGTATATATTTTAGATATTGAAGAAGAAGAAGAAAGCTACATGAGTCAAGTAGATGAAAGATGGTTGTGGCACAAAAGAATGAGACATTTGAGCTTTGAAAATATGATCAAAGCTAGTAGAAAGGAAGTAGTGAAGGACATGCCAAAGGTTATAAAACCTTTAGACCCTGTTGATAAGTATTTCCAACTTGGGAAGAAAACGAGAGTCAGATTCAAGACAAAAGAATACTCTACATCAAGACCCTTGAAGCTTGTTCACACTGACCTTTGTGGACCTACTACGACTATAAGTTTACAAGGGGAACATTACTTCATGTTGATTATTGATGACTATAAAAGGATGACTTAGGTATACTTCCTCAAAGAAAAATCAGAGGAATTTGGAAAATTTAAGGAATTCAAAGCTTATGTGGAGAATGAGACAGATCTCAAGATCAAATGTCTGAGATCATGTAATGGAGGGGAATTTACCTATAAATAATTCCATAAGTTTTGTGAATATCATGGAATAAAGAGACAGTTTTCAGCTCCAAGAAATCCTCAACAAAATGGAGTTGTTGAAAGGAAAAACATAACTGTTCAAGAGGCTGCAAGAACAATGTTGAATGAAGCTCAAATTCTAGATAAGTTTTGGAGAGTATGAAGTATATACATCAGTTCACATAATCAAATGAGCACAACTTAGAGTTAGCCATGACAAGATACCTTATGAGCTATTGTTTGGTATACTAGCATCAATCAAACACTTCAGAGTCTTTGGGAGCAAATGCTATATTAAGAGGGATGATGATAACCTAGGAAAATTTAATTCTAGATCAGATGAGGGGATATTTCTTAGTTACTCAATCAACAAAAAGGCTTACATATGTTATAATTCAAGATAGTACAAAATAGTGGAAAGTGAAAATGTAAAAGTAGATGATCTAAAATTAAGAAAAATCAAATCTCAAGATAAATAAAAATTTGATGAATGGACAAGAACTAGTGATGATGAAGAATACGGTCAATCACAAAATGAATAATATTTTGAATAAATATGAGAGAATGAACCACAAACTGATGAATCAAAGGATGAGGAAGAAACACCCTTTCCAAAAGCTCCAGAAAAAAGAGTTCAAAATAATCACCCTGAAAGCCAAATCATAGGGAATACAAGTGTAGGGGTAGAAACTAGAAGAAAACTTACATTTGAATTAGAATAGGAAATTCTTTCTCTGGTAGAACCCAAATCATTTTCAGAAGCTAGGAATAATGAATATTGGATAAAAGAAATGAATGAAGAACATGACCAAATAGAGAAAAATCAGACCTGGGAACTGGTCCCAAGACCAAAAGACAAAAATGTGATAGGGACCAAATGGATTTTCAAGAAAAAACGTAATGAAAATGGACATATTATAAAGAATAAATCCATATTAGTATGCAAGGGATATGCCCAAGTTGAAGGAATTGAATTTGAGGAGACACTTTCCCTAGTGGCAAGATTAGAATCTATTAGAATGTTTTTGGCATTTACATTCTTCAAAAACTTCAAAATCTATTAGATGGATGTCAAGTCAACATTTCTAAATGGAAGATTAGAGGAAGAAGTCTATTTAGAACAACCAGAAGGATTTAAGTTGAAAAAAAATCAGGATTATGTATGTAAACTAAAAAAATATTTGTATGGTCTTAAACAAGCTCCCAGAGCATGGTTCTCAAGGCTTGATATATATCTACAACAACAAGGATACAAGAGAGGGACTAACGACAAAAACCTATATATCAAAATTGAAGAAAAAAATATGATTGCTGTCGTGGTATATGTGGATGATATCATTTTTGGAAGTAATTTGACTATAATGAGAAAACAATTTGCTACATAAATGCAAAAAGAATTTGAGATGTCCATACTAGGTGAACTAACATTCTTCTTGGGTTTACAAGTTACTCATAAAGACAAAGGGATATTCATATCCCAAACCAAATATATCAAATAAATACTAAAAAAATTTCAAATGGAAGATTGCAAACCTATGAGCACTCCCATGGTTACATGATGTAAAATAATCTTAGATGATGATTCACCAAAGGTAGACCAAACCATGTATAGATCAATGGTTGGTATCTTGTTATATGCAATAACAACAAGGCCTAATATCATACAAGTTGTAGGGATAATAGGAAAATTTCAATCTGCACCTAAAGAGACTCATTTGAAGGTAGTAAACAAAATATTCAGATATTATCTAAGAGCTACCTTGGATTTTGGATTATGGTATCCAAAACCAAAATATTTTACATTAAATGCATATACTGATGCAGATTGGGATAATAGTGTGGATGATAGAAACAACACCATTGGAGGAGAATTCTTGCTAGGAAAGTGTCTAGTATCATGGATAAGTAAGAAGAAAACATCTATATCACTTTCAACAATAGAAGATGAATATATTGTTGCCCACCTGCTACACTCAAGTATTTTGGATGAAACAAACCCTAGGATACATACAAGTAAAGTATGATAATCTAAGTCTTCTTAACTGTGAAAAAACTAGTGCTATAAACCTCTCTAATAATCCTATTATGAATTCTAAAATAAAACATTTCCCAATTAAATACCATTGTCTAAGAGATCAAGTTTCTCAAAAGATAAACAAAGTGGAATATGTTGATACTAAAGAATAGATTGCAAATATATTCACAAAAACTTTACCCAAGAGTACTTTTGAATACTTTAAACATAAATTTGGGGCAATGTCAATATCTAATTGAATTGCACAAGTTTCATTAGAGGAGGAGTATATGGATAGGGGGAGTGTAACCTTAATGGGAGAAAATAAGCATCCCTTCTATCATTGTTGTCAAAGGTGGAGGAGAAACAATAAAACCCAATTAAGAAATAAGGGGTTTTACTGTGTTGCCATCAATGCCAAAGGGGGATAATGTTGGACATGGTGTTGGCATTGATGTCAAAGGAGATTAATATGATCAATATTGGACGTAATGTTATGAAGTTGACACTGATGTAAAAGAGGGTATGTGATGTTGGTATTGGCATTGATGAAAAGAGGTCAATATTATGGTCATCGTCATCAAAATTGTGCATATGATATTTTCAAATGCATGCATTGTATAAACAATGATTACTTATGAATACTAAATTTTTCCTATCTAAATGCAAAGGGAAAAGATCAAAATATGGTGCTCAATAAAATGTGTAAAAGGGTGTGGTATGAGAGTCTCTATTAGACTTCTTCAACTTCAACTTGGATAACTTCGACCTGTATTACCTCCGACTTCGTCTTGGATAACTTTGACTTGCATTGCCTTTGAATTTGACTTGGATAACTTCGACCTACATTTCCTTTGAATTTGACTTGGATAAATTCGAATTGTATATCCTTCAACTTCGACTTGCATTGCCTTCGACTTTGACTTGAATTTCTTGACTCTTGGTTGACTCAACTTTAATCAGCTTACTTTTTCTCTATCCAAATTGCATTTCGGCCGACTTAGTTTTCCCATTTCGACTCCTAGGTGGTCAACTCTATTTTATTTTTCAACTCGAATTTAGTTAACTTATTTTTCCTTGACTCGACTTGCAGTTTGGCCAAATCATTTTTCCATTTCGACTTTTGGGTGGTCGAATATATATTTTTTTCCAACTTGACTTTGGTCAAATTATCTTTTGTCGTCCCAACTTGCAGTTTGGCCGAATCATTTTTCCATTTCAAATTTTAGGTGGTTGACTCTATTTTATTTTCCGACTCAACTTGTGTCTTGAATGGTCGAGAATTTCCCATCATATAAACAACCAAAATTATAATTGTTTTAAACAAAGAATTCGGTCTTGGTGAGAAGAATAGGCTATAAGCCTCTTGTTTACATATCATACATATTGATCATCAATTATCCAAAAAACACAATATGCCCAAAGTAACTATAGAGGAACAATTATTGGATGGATGAGGTCGACATATAGTGAAATCATAAATACTATGGATTGATAATGGACAACGAAGATTGATCGTAGATAATTGGATCAATATGAAAGTGTGAGAACAAATTAAGAAGAGTCAACCCATGACTTATATCGACTCATAAAGGCTAAAAATATGATTAAATATAATTAACACCTCATGATCATGGTTTTTTCAAGGAATTGTTACAACAACAGTAAAAAAAATTTAGCACTCAGATATTCCATTAATGATGAACAACTAAAAAGGGATTTGAAGTCTTTTGAATTAAAGAAAAAAAATTTAATGACAAAATGTTAGAATTATTATTAAATTAAATGAGGAGGTGCATTGGTTCATACAAAGAGACATTATGTTTAAAATTCATACCTATTGGAATATTATATAAACAGAAAGGTATAGTGGAAGGAGAGTGTCTCTGTGGTCTAATTCAGAAGACAAAAAACATAAGAATAGTCCAAGGAAGTATATGAAACTTGAAACATACACATGAAATGAGGGTTGAAGGGAGGATTGGATTTCTCTATGGGTTGAAGCCTGAAACAAGGGAGTTGGTGCTTGAAAACAAGGAAGTTTGTGCTTCCTCAAGTTGGTTTTTGAAAACAAGGGAGTTGGTACTTCCTCAAGTTTGTTCTTGAAAACAGGGAGTTGGTGCTTCTTAGAGTTGGTGATCTAAATAGGGGATTGGTGTCTCCATGAGTTGGTGCTCAAAATAAGAGATATTGGTGTCTTCGACACATTGTAACTTGTGCTTTTGTTATTATTATATTTAATTTTTGTTTTCATTACATTCTTTTTTATCAATTGTTGCGATTAATAAATTTAATAATTAACTTAAAAATATTCAAAAAGAAGCAATACTGATTCACCCGCCCTCTTAGTATTGGACAATATTTCAACACCAAATGATTGAATAGGGGTCATCATGGGCCTCATGGAAAACTAGATTTATTAAGTCCTTTAATATGGTATATAAATCTGATTCCTCCATAACAATATCCCATATTCATCCAAATGGTAGTACTCATACTTTTTGACTTATTTCACTATCAATTTTCCTTTCTCAATAGATATTGGCATATTTATTGATACCACTTATCTTCTTTGGATAGAACCCTAATAAATATTCACAAATACAACTATACTTGGGAGATTATGCCTATATGTCATCTTTGACTCAACATCCATTACCAAATTCTCCTTCCCTTTTATGTGAAATATGTCATAGTCATAGTTTCCTAGAAATTCCACTCAACAACACTGCCTAACATTCAATTGTGGTTGAGTCCTAAAAAATCTCAAACTTTCATGATATGTTCATAGTTCAAACTTTTTTTCAATCCAATAATGCTTCCACTTTAGGGAATGTACTATTGTAAAGAGATCCATGTCATGAGTTGGACACTACTTCTCATGAAAATTCAAATTCAAATTCATTGGCTCATGGATTACTACTCTCCCCTCTTGTATGAGCAACCCCCCAATGGGCTCACCACTAGCATCAGTTCCCTATAGGAATTCTTCATCAAAATTAGGAAGTATCAACATGGGTGCTAGCATGAGGAGTCCCTCCAGTTCTTGGATTCTTTCCTCATGTAGGGTTTTCTAGAGGAACTTAAATACTTTTCCTTGTATTTTTTACAATGTATTACAATATTTTAGAATCCCTCAATAAATATCTATTAATATCCAACTAATCCCAAAAATCTGGTTACCTCGATTATGTTCTTAAATATTAACCAATTATATATTGCTTCTATTTTCTTGGCATCCACTTTTATTTCTTATTTGAATATGATGTAACTGAGACACTAGATCTCATTCTTGAAGAACTCACACTTACTTAGCTTAGCATACAACTGATGTTCTTGCAACTTTTATGACACTAGGTCGAGATGATCACAATCCTTGTCTTCATTTCTAGAGTAAAATAAGATGTCATCAATAAATAATCGCACAATCATGTCTAGGTACTTCCAAAAAACATCGTTTATTAATATCATGAAGACTATGGGGGCATTCATTAACTAAAAAAGGTGAAACTAGGAACTTGTAGTGCACATATCTTTCCTTGAAGGTAGTCTCAGATATGTCAAATTGTTCTACTCTTATCTAATGATACCTAGATCTTAGTTCTAGATTAGAGAACACCTTCACCCATTTGATATAATCAAATAGGTCATATATTGTAGGAAAGGTGTATTTGTTATTGAATTTTACTTTATTGAACATCCTATAATTGATGCATGTTCAAAAAATTCCACCCTTCTTCTTAACAAGAAACATAGGATCTCCCCAATACGAAAGTTGGATTCGATATTAGGGTCTCCACAAACATTAGGTTTATCTTGTAATTCACTTCTCTGGTTGGTGGAAACCCTAATAACTCTTTTGGGATTACATCCATAACTTATTTTATTATTGGGAATTGATTTTCTTTTGTATCGGTTCCTTTACGAACTCAATTATATGAATACGATATCCTTTACATTATTTTCACACACTGCACTTGGAAAACATGGTTGATATTCGTGTCATTTCTATGAGATTTTATTTTCATTGTATGCTTCTAATAACCCATTCATGATCCACACATTTGACCCTCTTCTCAAAGTAGTGCACCTTGGCCTTGTGGAGTTCCAACTAATCCTATTTAATTATATCATCATATGCTCTCAAGGCTATCTCATGGAAATATATACCATTATTCCTTCCACCTAGATCCACCACACACCTATTAATTTCTTAGTTGAACCACTTCTTATAACCATTTACCATTTGCATGTTCCATGGATCTTGGATCTTCTCAGTGCTTAGCTAAGGTGGATATGAAACTATTTTTACTTCTAGAGTCAAGGAAAAATGTATAGGTTAGACCAAAAATAATACTTATAGCTTGAATCAGGGAGGCATGATACTTTTTCCATCGATTTTGCACTACCGCACTATATATTTCCTATTATTACTTCCCTTATAATTGCTTCTAGTTCTGAGTACTTCACTATTCCTTTGGTATAATTTATCCTTTCTGGGCACTCATAGGATTTATGTCCAAATCCTCTGCATTCAAATCATTTGACTTTAGGGTTGGAAATTCCTACATTTTATTTTTCTCTATTTATTTCTTGGATTCTAGTAGTAGTACTAAGTTGAAATTCCACTAATCATACTTTTGTCTCCAAGTCTTCTAGTGATTAATCCTGCTAAGTATACCACTTAATTAATCCTTTCATTGGGCTTCTGCTCCACATAACCTAGTCCTTTATATTAAATATGTCAAAGTGTTCATCATGAAGGTCCAGATCCTATCTCTAATATTATATTTAAGTCCCCTAATGAATCTCCAAAATTAGGATTCTTCATAGACTCCATGGGAAAACTTGTCTAATTCCACAAACTTCTGCTCATGTTTTTCTTTTGTCATGTTTTCTTGTGTTATCGAGTAACACTCATCTTCCTTCTTTCAACAATACATCTCATCCAGGTACTTGTATTCAAATTTATTCTTAAATTTATCCCAATCTACATGCTCCTCATCTACTTTCTCTTTATTTTTGAGGTGATCCCACAAAATGTTTATATCATCTATCAGTTGGAAATTGAAAAACTTGGTATTCTATAATGGGTTGATGTCATATAAAAACATATGTATTTCAATACTAACCAACCAAGACTCTACCTCATTCCCCCTTATAACCATCTCATCAAAGGTGGGATCCATCTACTTCATTGATTCATAACACAATTTGTGGAAATTAAGTGGCCACTCTTAATTTGGATTCTCATTTATCTCTTTCCTTGATTATCTGACTTGGATCCTAGGGATTCCTTCATTCCCTTTATTATTGAAGGTAGAATATTTATCATCCACTTGGCTCTTCAATGTCTAAAATTCTTGGGCCACCTCTTCATGGCTCTAATGATTACTAAGAGGGACACAACCTTGAATAGTGACCCTATTCTCACTCCAGGTTTGTGAATTAGAGGTTTTTGTACCCATTCTTCCCACAATAATAACATGAGAAGTCCATTAGATTCTAGTAATGGATATTTTATTTGGGTCCAATTGCATGGTCAAACATAAATTCATTACACCATTCATTATGAGACAGGGAAACACATCACCATATAAATACATATAATAGTAGTATCATAATCAATAACTAGATCCTAGCAATGACTCCCCAAAGGTAATCTATATTTTTACAACTTGATAATGTTGGCTCCACCTTATCTAATGTATGCATGTATTGCACCTAACCTAGTCCTAGGGAGGTGATCAACAATTCACTGACTTATAGAAAAATGACAAGTACGAAATTTATTTAATCATTTGCTTATAACTATGAAGGGTATTCTTATATCTTCATCTAGTAGCCTAGTCTCCCAATATTTGTGACTCTTTCTAGATGCTACTATACTTAAAGGCACATGTAGTCTATGTTGGTAATATTGTTCAATCCAACACATGTGAACCAAATATAGTTTTTTTTATGGAAAATAATGATTAATTAATAACAATAATAACAATAATATGAAACTATACACTATTTATTCATAATGAAAAATAACCATATTATTTTGACATGAAAATTCCAAGGAAATTAGAGAAAGGAAAATAAATTACAATATTTGAGAATCCCTCAACAAATATGTAGTAATAGAAAACAAATCCAAAGAAAATTATGACCTCAAATGCATTCTTTAGGATCAACCAATTAGATATAGCTTCTATTTTCTTGGGATCCACTTTTAGTCCTTGTTTAGATATAATGTACTTGAGATACTAGATCTCCTTGAAGAACTCACACTTAACTTAGCATGCAACCGATGTTCTTGCAACTTTTGCAATACTAGGTGAAGATGCTCATAGTGATTTTACTCATTCATAGAATAAAACACGTTGTCATCAATAAATAATAGCACAAAATTGTCTAGGTACTTCCATAACACATCATTCATTAATCTCACAAAGACTATGGGGGGCATTTTTAAATAAAAAAGGTGAAACTAGAAACTTATAGTGCCCATATATTTCCCTCAAGGTAGTATTCGATATGTCATATTATTCTACTCTTATATAATGATACGTGGATCTTAAGTTTATCTTGGAGAACACTTTCACCCATTTGAGATGATCAAATAGGTCATCTATTATAGGAAATGTGTACTTGTTATTGATTGTTACTTTATTCAACATCTAGTAATTAATGCATGCTCGAAAAGTTCCACCTTTCTTCTTAATAAATTACATAGGATCTCCCCAATAGGAAAGGTGCATTTGATACTGGGGTTTCCCTAAGCATTAGGTCTATCTTGTAATTCACTTCTTAGGTTGGTGGAAAACTGATAACTCTTTTGGGATTACGTTCATAAATTATTTTATTATTGAAACTTGATTTTCTTTTGTATTGGTTCCTTTACAATCTCAATGATATGAATAAGATATCCTTTACATTCCTTTCACACATTGCACTTGGCCTATGTGGCTGATATTTGTGTCATTGCCATGAGACTATTTTCTCCTTGGAGGCTTCTAATTACCCCTTCTTGATCCACACATTCGACCCTCTTCTCATAGTATTCCACCTTGGCCTCGTGGAGTTCCAAATAATCCTATTGAATTATCTCATCATAGGCTCCCAAGGATATATCATGGAAACATATACCACTATTCTATCCTCCTAGATCCACCACACATCTATCAATTTATTTTTTGAACCACATCTTAGCACCATTTACCATTTGTACCTTCCATGGATATTTGATCTTCTCAATGTTGAGCTTACAATCACCCACCACTATAGGTGATATGAAATTGTGTGTGCTTCTAGTGTCAAGAAAAATTGTATAGGTTTGACCAAAAATAATACATATAGCTTGTATTAGGAGGCATGATACTTTTCCCACCAACTAGAATTGAATTGGATGCAATCCAACACATCCCAAATCTTGAAAAGTTACTGAGAATCCAATGTTTCTAGTGAAAGTGTAGAATAATCATATATACTTTTCATCCATGTGAATATCAATGGCCACCCACCTCTTCCACTTACTCATAATTAAAGTGAATCTACCACAATATTGTGTTTTCCTCTTTTGTATATAATTTCAAAGTCATAACCTAGCATCTTTGTAACCCATTTTTGTTTCTCTTCCGAAGATAATCATTGATGTTGGAATAGGGGCAGACCCAGGGTTCAACACTACAACAACACACCCAAAAAAAACCTAACTACTGGCCCTTTCGACAACACCTGTGAAGTAGATGAAGTATCACCCAAGGTAGAGGCAGGGGTGGTTATAGGACTTAGATGTCTGTAACCTTAGCTGGGACACAGATATGTGATTCTAACACTTAACAGAGCACTTAGTAGTAAACATTCATCAACATTCAATTCTTAGTAACATTGCAGACAAACCCTAATTACAGAGCATCACAATATTCAACCAGATCCACATCTAATAGCACTTAGCATAAAAGGAACATATTAGATCTAGCATATTTAGGCACTAAGCATACTCACATAGGTCAGATCTAACATTCATTCTCCTTCATAAGCACAAAGAAACATCAATTCTATCTAACATTCATCTATATCATAGCAAGTTACACATAAACATATCAACACATCGCACAAAGCAGAGAAACACATCATATACGTGGTTCACCCCCCCGCCCCCCTGGGGCTATGTCCACCAACTCTTCTTCTCTTATATTATCTTATGTTAATCAGTTACATGCACAGAGCCTCAAAAACCCTACTCCGCATAGGACAGGAGATCTGCGCACTTCGCTAGATCCTCCTTCCCCAAGTTAGGTTCATCACAAAGCCTCCTTTTGATCTCTTACAGTCCCTTGCACTTAGCCTTACCAGCATTACATAGTATGCACAGAGAACTTACAATCCTCCGATCACATAGATCGATCACTGCTTTCTACATCGCCTAGCTTCTATATATATATTACAAAAGTGGTCCTAGGCATGGGTAAACCTATGGGACGACCTTCACATACCCGTTACATGATCCCAAAACCTAAAAAGCCCTAAAAGGGGCCAAGATATCGCTATCACCTCTGTGTCTTGCGCTCCATTTTTGATAGCATGTCGAAGTCACAAAAATAGGTCAATCATGACCAAGTATCCTCAAAACTTGGTCAAGGGCCAACAATCCCCCAACACTCACCTATGACTCATCCCGAGTTACTCTGATCTGACTAGTTATGCTTCAAAAGTCTCGAGCTGCTTCAACTTGTTGATGTGCTATGACCTCCTATTCAATGAACTCATGGATGACTGCCTTGTTCACGGGTCCTTCTAGGTGTTTTTCAGCTGTAGCGACAACTTGCTCCAGTTCTTCTCCTTGACCTTTGATCTCTATGAACAGTTGGTAAGCCTCATCCTGTACAGGTTGGAGCCTCTGAGTTACCTCCATGACTCTTCTCTAAATAGTATGGACCTACTGCTGGGAAGTGTGCTTCTATTGGGATCGCTTCATTCTTTCTACAACTACAAGGGATTTAACTACGCCTGTATTGTCTCTACTTGATGCTTCGCTTCCTGAAGCTGTGACTCCAGTGCCTTCAACTCCATATTCTCAGTGAGTTTCTCATAAGTCTGGGCACTGTGATCACTGAGTTGCTTACATTCCATGGCAAGAGCATTTATTCTCTTGACTGTGCTCCTGGAAGTCACTTCTCTTTTATCTCTTACATCCTGCGAAGTGCTCGGCACTGTGCAGAACTCTAAATCTATTATTCTTTGTTGTAGCTACTGGATGGCTTCCTCAAGCTTCTCTACTTGATGCTCAACCCAGTCTTGTGCCTGTGTCCCGCAGCCTGCCATATAGAGAAGTGCTCTGTTTATTTCTTATTTTACCTCGAGATGCCCTACGACCAACTGTTCCTTTTCTTCCCACATTTGCACTTTTTCCTCGTCAAAATTTGTCTGGAGATAAATCTTCTCTTGCTTTGCAAATCGACACTATTCTACAAGTACTCCTTGAACTTGCTTCAAATCCTGGGTGGATTTTTTTGTTTCTTCTTATGCTCGTCGAAGGAGCGCTTCAGTTGCATCTGCTAGTCGTTGGAGTTGGGCTGGCTCATCTCCCAACTCTTGTTCTCCCGATGGCAGGGGCATAGTGGAGACTGTGCGACTAGACTGAAGAACATGTTGTACCCCTCGGAGTTCGACCTCAATTCTGTCATACATTTCCTCCTTCTTATATTCTTGTTTCTCCATGATAGATTCATTTAGAGCTACTATGATGAAGTCAAAGTCATCAGGAGTAAGTGTAGTCTGCATCTTGGTCACAGTGGCTTTTGATTTCTTCTGAGAAGAAGGTTTTGGCAGATAAATCTTCCCCTTCTTTAAGGGGGTAGCTTCATCTCTGGGTGGTTTTACTTTGCCTTTATTTTGTTTGGCTCCTTTAACATTTATTTCTTCTACTTCATCATCACCCCCTTAATCAGGTGATACTGAAGCAGTATTTCCTAAAGCACTTCTTAATTCTTGGACCTCTTCAGTCTTCTTTCTTATGCTGGGTCCAGGTGTGTCATGCATGGTTTCTGGGCTATCAGGGTTGGACATCTCTAGAGGGTTTGCTGGAATAAGGAGGTCTTCTGACTAGTCCTTAGTGATATCCTCAAGATCCTCTTCCATAAGTTTGTAGTATGACTGCAGTTGCTCCTTATGTTCACTGGCTCATGTTGTAATGTAGATGAAGCGTCGATCTGCACATAAATTCATCAGAGGTAGGAATATCTGTAAGGTGTTTGGAGTCATGCGAGGCTCAACTTCGATGGATCTCTTCAGCTGAAGGTAGTACATATGAAAAACAACATTTGACTGCCACTGTTAAGAACCAAACATCAATATAGCATATAAAAACCTCAGAAAAAGTACTCAACGCCTTGAAAAAGAGATAATTTCAGATAATAAGCCTCTTCGAGGGGGCAACCTCCTTTTACCCCACTTAAATGTTCAAGTACAAGATGATTCAAAATGAAAATGTCTCCTTGGTATAT
>JASDQU011310176.1:6047-25318 GCA_032191745.1 Picea mariana
CTACTCAAATTCGTTGAGGCGGTCTTTCAATCTATAATTTTCCATCTCAATTCCTCCAATGGAATCCTTTAGAATTTCACCGGTTACTTGGTTAAATGAGGAGATTTGGGAAAGCCGCATTTTCCTAAAGTTAATCTCTGTGTGAGATTTGTCTTTCATGTTTGTTACGTATCTCTTTTCAATGACCATACTTTTAGAGTGGCTGTTAAAAACAATGCTCTGGAATACGAAGGATTCATATTCGTAAAAAAAAAATTGTTTCAGTTATTTCCACTGCGGACGAACCAATTTTTTGCATGTGCTCAGTTTCAATTTCAAGTTGCAGCTGTTCACATTCAATTTTGGGCTCCTTCGCCTGCCCTGCATTGTTTTTTCTCTTCTTTGTCAGTGGAATTTTGTGAGAACTATCAATTTTTATGCGAGGAGGGTTCTTATTTCCTCCTTCGTTCAAAGATTTATGGGTTACTTTCTTACTGAGGTGGGTCATCGAAGCAATTATCCGTGATGTCATGCTCTTAGGAGTGTTGGCAGGGGACTGGGTACCCTTTTCACCGGATACTTTTCCCTATTGTATGTACAATTCAATCACGCTTCGCAATGTCTCTGCATCGCAATCAGCACAAGCAGGATTGTTTTCGTCATTATCCCTGTCTTCGGTCAGGTGTTTATGGATAAAAGAGTTGTTGAATCCAACTTTGAGTAAATGTTCTCGAAAAATCCCATTAGGGTCAAACCCTTTTATCCTTTTAGCATACTTTAGGTTCAATTTATTGAAATGGTTGAAAAACTCATCAATCTTGTTGATGTTTATGCACACAAAGTCTCTGACTTTCCAGGGCAGAGGAATCAACTATTTTTTTTTCTTGTCATGGAAAAATTGCAACCATTTGTTGTATTGCCTTGTTATTTCTGCAACAAACATATTGTTTGTGATGTGGCATGGAAGGAAAGAAGGATTTTCCTTAGAGAGAAATGCCATGAGGGAACTGTGATTTTCCTTTTGTTCAAGTGTGCCCTTCCTGTTCAAAAACTTGGTTTCCTGGCCAGACATTCGCGAAGCATCCTTACCTAAAAATAAATCTTCGAAAATTGAGACAAAGCCATTAAAAACTTCATAAAAACAATGGGAGGCCTTGTGCCTCCACAGGGCCTCGTACCAGAATATTATTGGGTCGAATCCATAATTTATTTTATTAGAAAGAGAAAGTTTTGGAAACGAACAACAATACACTATTGCGAAAATCTAGTAGGATGACATATAAAATTTATTTGATTCATTGAATCGTGAAAACTAAGAACGGATCTCAATGGAAATTAGCTTCCCCCAATCGAAAATGTATTGTTCCTTGACTATGAAATACAAAATATAAATAATTATATGGGAAATGCGTGCCATGGATGCTTGTCCCGTTATTCTTGTAAAAAACCAAGTAATTTCCTGGAATGGATTTCTAAAGAAACTTACCTGCAACCTTGTGATATCTTCAGGATCTGTTGTCGGGTCTTCGAAGAATTTGTCTGATATTTCCAACCCGTTATCATGTTTTTTTAGAAACTTCTTGCAGTCTTGTCCTATTAAAATCAACGTTGGCTCATGCAATTTTAACATCTCGCGAAAGACCTGAGGTGACAAAGAAACAGGAGAATGGTCATGCAGTGGAATAATTATTTGTCCTAGAATATATTTTTTGGCGCACCAAGGGACCAACTCCTTACAGTCAAAAACCTCAGGGACACAACTTGCACAAGCCATTCTAGAGGTCCAAATCACTTCGTTCTGGGTAGAATGGGATGAATAGTAAAAGTATGCCCTAGACCACTGGAAGTTCTCATCTTGATGTCCAAAGATATTTACTGTATCTCCATAAAACTTTTGTCGACCTACTGCCATAAGTCTACAAGAACATTTGTTTGCTCCAGATGATGAATGAAATGAAAAGTTGGAAGGCATAATATAACCCTGCACAAATCTTGGTCCAATGCGTGTGAATGGGAGATGTCCTCGAGACTTTCGTTCATTAATGACAATTTGGATGGTTGTTGCATGATGTGTTGTTAACATTAAACACTAGTAATTGCATAGATAGAAATGTGAATATGGAGGATATGAAAATGAGTGAATAAGAATTGTATATTTCTTGAGCAGGCCAACATGACGACGCGTGTTCAAGATGAGCAATCAAAAGGGATAAAATAACTCTTTGCATATCTTGGTTTAATGCATAATAATGGGAGATCTCCTTGAGAGTTTCGCTCATTAAATACAATGTTGACAGTTCCTACATGGTTAGCTGTTAGCATGAAAGGTTTCTAATTTCATAGTAAGAAAATACGAAGGTCATGGGTATGAGGAAAAGTAGCTTCAAAATAGGGTTACAAGGTACAATCATTGGAGGTGAGGGCGCGAGGGTCAAATTGTATGTCTCAGAATGTTTTGAGTGAAATACGAGGACAATCTAGAGGGAGATTTTTATATCACTAGTAAGAGCATAACTAATGTATATCAGGAAGGACAAGAAGTTAGTGGGGATGGAAGGCAGCGACATATACTTTGAAACATTTGTGAGTTGTGGTAGAGTGAATATTGTGAGTTCGAGGAGTCTGTGGTAGAATTGTAGATCACATAAGTTTTGAGAGCACGATGTATATCACAGAACAAGTAGTAGAGTTCAAAAGCGCCAACCCAACAACCGCGGCCATAAAATTGGCTAAGTATGGAAAGGAACAACGATCGGTCAGATTCATCATCTGAGCGAAACAAGAAGCAACAAAGTTTGAAAGCACCAAGCCGACAACCACGACCATAAAATTGACTAAGTATGGAATGCAACAATGATCGGTTGTATTTGTCATGTGAGAATATAGATGGAGATGAAGATATGTCAACCCGCCAATGCTGGAACCCGCAATCATAGAAAAGTGACTAGGTATATAACCACAAAGTGATAATACATGGGAAGAAGAAAAGGGAAAAAGGACTAAGGAGTTCACGGTGGAATTCTAAATCACGAAAATTTTGAGTGCAATATGTATATCACGCAACAAGAAGCAGAAGAGTTCAAATGCGTCAACCCAAAACAATGACTAAGAATTGGAGATTTCGTGAACCCATCAAGAGGAGGATCCAAAATAGGCTGACAATGTCTCCCCAGAAGATGTGAGGCACCGTCGGTGAAATTGTATCATTCAGAACATTTGAATGCATAATCTGTAACAAGGATGAGGGGACGATGTCGAAACCTGGTAGTCAATTTGTATATTGTGGACGACCGGATGTGAACAGTTTCGTATTAGTGTGTGCAATTGTCACTAGTAAGAGTCACTAGTAAGAGCATAACCAATGTATATAAGGAAGTACAAGAAGTTAGTGGGACGGAAGGAAGCAACAGATACTTTGAAAAAAATTTGAATCATGGTAGAGTGAAGCTTGCGAGTTCAAGGATTCTGTGGTGGAATTCTAGATCACAGAAGTTTTGAGTGCAATATGTACATCATGGAACAAGAAGAAGCAGAGTTCAAAACTGCGAACCCAACAACTGTGGCCATAAAATTTGCTAAGTATGGAAAGAAGCAATGGTCGCTCAGATTCATCATGTGATTATATAAATGTAAATAAATATATGTTAGCCTGCTAATGCTAGAACCCGTGATCATAGAAAGGCGATTAAGTATATAACCACAAAGAGATAATACATGGGAAGAAGAAAAGGGGAAAAGGACTAAGGAGTCCGTGGTGGAATTGTAAATCACGAAAATTTTGAGTGAAATATGTATATCACGAAACAAGAAGAAACAGAGTTCAAATGCGCCAACCCGAAATAGTGACTAAGAATTGGAGATTCCATGAACCCGTGAATAGAAGGATTCAAAATAGGCTCACAAGGTCTTCCTATAAGACGTGAGGCCCCGACGGTCAAATTGTATCGTTCAGAACATTTGAATGCATAATATGTAACAAGAAAGAGGGGACGATGTCGAAACCTAGTTGTCAATTTATATATTATGGAGGGCTGGATGCGAACTTTTTCATATCAGTGTGTGCAATTGTCACTAGTTAGACTCACTAGTAAGAGGATAACCAATGTATATTAGGAAGGACAAGAAGCTAGTGGGGATGGAAAACAGAGACAGATACTTTGAAACATTTGTGAACCGTGGTAGAGTGAAACTTGTGAGTCTGAGGAGTCCACGGTGGAATTGTAGATCATGGAAGTTTTGAGTGCAAGATGTACATCACGGAACAAGAAGAAGTAGAATTGGAAACTGCCAACCTGATAATCACGGCCATAAAATTGGCTAAGTATGGAAAGCAACAATGGTCGGTCAGATTCATCGTGTGATTATATAGATGGAGATAAATATATGTTAGCCTGCCAATGTTGGAACCCACGACCATAGAAAGGTGACTAAGTATATAACCAGAAATCCATAATACACTAGAATAAGAAAAGTGAAAAAGGACTAAGGATTCTGCGGTGAAATTGTAGATCACAAAAATTTTGAGTACAAGATGTGAACTCAGTAGTCAATTTGTATATTGTGGAGGGATGGATGCCAACTGTTTCATACCATTGTGTTCAGTTCTCACTAGTAAGAGAACAACCACTCTATATTAGGAACAAGAGGAAGTTACTAGGGATACTTTGAAACATTTGTGAACCGTGGTAGAACGAAGCTTGGTGCCAACTGGAAATAGTATCCAAGAGTTGGAAATTTCATGAACCCGACAATAGGAGGATCCAAAACAGGATGGCAAGGTCTCTGCAGAAGACGCGAGGTTTTGATGTTCAAATTGTACCACTCCAAACATTTGAATGCATAATCTGTAACACGGAAGAGGGGACGATGTCGGAATCCGATAGTCGATTTGTATATTGCGGAGGGTGTGATGCCAACTGTTTTGTACCTATGTGTCCAGTTTTCACTACTAAGAGATAATTTAGTATTGAAAATAATGTTTTTAGATATTGTTATATAGTTGATTGGGATTACCATCCATAAACAATGGCAATATTCACCCCAACAACCCTGGAATCGGCATGTCAATTTGTATATCGCGGAATTGCGAGTGCTATTTGGAGGACATAGAACAATAGAAGTGCAATGTTGAGTCAGCCAGCCCATAGGTATGCTTGTCAATTTTTATATCACGGAACTCTGGGTGCTATTTGTAGGGCATGAAACAATGGAGGCACAATTTTGAGCCCGCCCACCCGAGAACTTGTGATCCAAAAAGTTGCTAGGTATGGAATGCACAATCCATACATGATATATAAAATATCATGTAAATACTTTATAGTCCCATAATACATGAGAAGAAAAAAAGTGAAAAAGGACAAAGAAGTCCGTAGTGGAATTGTAGATCATGCAAATGTTGAGTGGAATATGTATATCACGGAACAACAAGCAACAGAGTTTGAAAGCGCCAACCTGGAAACCACGGGCATAAAATTCACTAAGTATGAAAAGGAACAGTGGGTAGTCCAATTCACCATACGAGGATATAGATGGATATGAAGATATGTCAACACGCGAACATTGGAACCCGTGATCATAGAAAGGAGACTAAGTATATAACTAGAAAGCGATAATACATGGGAACAACACAAGGGAAAAAAGAATAAGTATCTTACAGAAGAACATCTAGTGTTTTCATAGTAATGCATATCCTTTCGAACCCCTGCTGAGTTCTCACCAGTTAAGGAATAAATTGTAGATCACAGAAGTATCTTTCGTATCACTGTGTCTAGTTGTCACTAGTAAGAGCATAGTTGATGTATATCAGGAAGGACACAAAGTTTTTGGGGATGGAAGGAAGTGACAGATACTTTGAACGAGGTTAATGTATACGAGGAACCCATTGTGGAATTGTAGATCGCGTATGTTTTGAGTGAAAGATGTATATAACCGAATGATAAAAACCCTAGTTCGTAAGCGTTGACGCCGCAACGATGACCATAAAATTGGCTAAGTATGGAAAGGAACAATGGTCGGCTAGATCCATCATGGAGATGAAGACATGTCATCCCGCTAACTCTGGAACCAGATACCATAGAAAGGTGACTAAGTATATATCCAAAAAGAGATAATGGGCGGGAAGAAGAAAAGGCCAGTTCATATGCGCCAACCCAACAATTGTGGACATAAAATTGACTAGGTATGGAAAGGAACAACGGTCGGTTGGATTCATCATGTGAAGATACAGATGGAGATGAAGATATGTCAGACCGCGAACCTTGCAACCTCCCATCATAGAAAGATGACTAAGTATAAAAACAGAAAGCCATAATGGACGGGAAAAGGAAAAGGGGAAAAGGGATAAGTATCTGACAGTCGAAAAAAATGTTTTTTTTTTCATTTATTAATGGAAATGTTTTCAAACCCCTGGTGGGTTCTCACTAGTAAATGCATAAACTGTGGATCATTGAAGTTCTTTGACTGCAATATGTATATGACGGGACATGAGACATAGTTGTTGGGTACCGTGAACACGGGGCCTGGTGGCTAGATAACTGTCTAAGCCTTGGACAAGAGAAAGGTTTGATATCTATTTCAATAGTATTCATACTAATATGTATTAATGGAGAAAGTTTTCATATTTATCTAAATAGTATTCATACTAATATATATTAATGGATTGTTTTTGTTTCAAATGCAAATGATCTCCCAATTTGCAGGATGCTCTTTGGTTCACAAATTTCATTGAAACCATGAACATTTTGACTGCAAGATGTATATAACGCAATAAGAAACATGAATTTTCATTGTGGTTTCAACGAGATAAACTTATTATCATCTATTCATCTTGTATTCCTTGCAATGACATGAGCAAATGCCGACCCTCCATAAACATTAATATCTAAATTAAATTATATGTAATCAAAATTTGGTGTGATTTAAGTAATTACGACAACTTCAACCGTTCCTTTATTAATGCCAATATTTTTGAACGCCTGTTGATTTATCATTAGTTAAAGCATAAATTGCAGATCATGGAATCTCTTTGGCTGCAAGATGTATATGACGGAACAGGGAACATAGTTGTTTAATACTGCAAACCCAAACATAATTTCCTAAGCTTTGTCGAAGAGGAAGCTTTTGTGTTTATTCCAATAGTATTGATATTAGTATATATGCACGGATATTATCAAATAGAAGAAGCTGCAATATATGCAAGATACTTAACAGGAACATTTTTTCAACACTTGAGCTACCTTCTTGTAACTCATTAATTCATTCTATTTACAGGACCCGAAGAATGGAAGTAGGATGGGTCGTCCAAAATAAAATTAAAACAAATACCAGAGATTGGAAAACACTATTAAAAAATAAACCAGAATTATTATATATTCAAATAAGATGGGTTACAAAATACAACTGAGACTATTTTCCACAACGATTGTGATTTCGCTTTCCGTCGACCAATAAAAAATATGTATATTGATGAACCTTGTTGACAGTTTTCTTGCGTGCAAACCCTTATTCGTAAAAAATGAGTTGAATATCAATTTCAGGTCTTATACTTAATTGGTGCTACCAACTACATCTATCTCAATTTTTTGAATAGCTTGTCTCTTCTAGATATGGCCTACTTGCAATGGTTGGTTATTCAACATTCCATTCTTTGTCAAGTATTAATTTCCCTCTGTCATCAAAAAATTGGGATTTAAGTTGCTTTCCTTGCAATGTTCCTGACCCTTGACATCCGAGACAACTTAGAAATGCAATTTAGGTCAATTTCAAAGTGGAGGGAGTCACTTTATGTCACAATAGCTATGGGACGGGAAAAAAAATCCAGTATTTTGTGATTGCTATTCTCCATGTATTCGATCATCTATTTGGTTGAAAAGGTTGCCTGGAGATTTGTATGTTGAACTTCTTTGCTTTATTACAGTAAATTGGAAGAAACGTCAAACCCAACTGCAAAATGTTAATCTGTTGAGGTACATCACTTCTTTAGGTAGCACAGGTCTGGAAAATGTATCAAATGTTGCAGAATGCATCAACACAGATCTGGCAAGTGTATCAAATGTTGCAGATCGCATAAGAATATATCTTTCCTCATAGTGGTGGCAGATATGGCAGCCCACATAAATGTGTGGAATGTTCGGAGGTGACGCCAAATATGTGGAGTCTGTAACTACATCGAGAGGAAACTGAACAAACTTTGACAAAGAACATGGCTTTCTGTCAAGTCAGTTACCACACCCACAAGTAGCTCATAAAACTTTGAAATAGAAACTTTTGTAGTGATAATATGTTGTTTTGTCCACCCATACAGTTTATGTTACCCTCCTCTGGTTACATTCGCAAATGGAGTAATATTTTGCATCATTTACGAACACCACGTGCCATTTTTCAAGCCATGGTAAGTGCGTTTCCCCAAGGAAGAGACATTTTTTTGTGGGATCTATAGAATTCGATACTCTTGCCAAATTTGTGTTCTTGGAAGAAACTATATAATTTAACAAAGAACTATTTTTTACATGACCTGAATATCCATTACAACTCCCAGCAAGAAAACAAAGAAGTTCAAAAAACAAATATCCAAGCAGCCTTTTCAACCAACCAAAGCATCGAACACAGGGAGAACACCAACCAGAAGATACTTGTTCTTTTTTTTTCCTCTGCTCTGAGTTTATGTTGGATAACATAGTTTTTTTGTTTTACTCAAAGCTCACGTCACATAAAACCAGTCTCTCCTCTTTCATCTAGACCTCAATCACATCTCTAAGTTGTCTTACATATCCATGACCAGGAACATTAGAACGGAGGCACCCTAAAGTGCAACTCTTTGATGATAGAGAGAAATGGAAATAAGTATTTAAAAGAAATGTTGGATGATCTTCCATAGATTTTGTGTTAATTTGTTTTAATGACAGATGTTCTCGATATTTTCTCTTATTAATGCCAATATTTTCGAATATGTACGTTGAATAATGACTAATAACATGTATTAACATTCCCATATCCGAACAGATTCTCAAATCTGACATCTAAGATATGCACAATATTAAAGAGGGACATGACATCAAGGCCTATGTGGGTGACGCATTTGTGGACTATGCTGAAGCCTTTAAGAAAACTAAAAGAGCCCATTTTTTTTTATTTTTTTTTTCGCAAATTCAAAATGCAGGCAAAAGAAATTACAAGATCCCATAATATTCATCTGTCTATTCATTTTAATGGGATATGTCCTCAATATTTCCGCTTATTAAATTCAATCTTTTTGAACCTGTCTGGTCGGTTGTGACTTTTGAAATCATAATTAATATCTATTGGGAAGGGTGGAAGGTAGCGAGGATGGTTTTAAATTTTCTGAACCTGTAAAGGCATCAACCCACCAAACTTTTAAAACTCAACTAGGTATGGAAATCTAGGTAGAATAGACAAACTCATTGTAGGAAGAGGCACGGTTGTGAGTTCGAGGAGTGTCGGGTCAAATTCTAGAGAACGCAAGATCTAGGTGAAAGATGTATACACTGAACATGACCGGTCATAGTTTGATAGAACCTATCCGCAAAGCTACATCCATAAAACTAGCTATGTATGCAATCGAACGATGGTCAGTCAGAATGACCACAGAAAGGCAAGAAACTATAGAGCCAGAAATGCAATTTACAAGAGGAAAATAAAAGGGAGAGAACAACTATATTGCTCACACAACAAAACCTACTCTCATAAATATGAAACCATAACAACACATAATCCATGGAAAAAGCATCGCCAATTATGAAATATAGTTTGAGGCCGACAACTATGAAATATAGTTTGAGGTCGAAAAACTCTGGTTCAGCGCGTAAGAGATGCAATTTACATCGAATACAATTTTTTTGTATGTTATTTTATCTTAATAGTATTCTATGCAGACTCCACTACAAAATAATGTAAAAAGAGATCCAACTACGGATGTAGCATCCCAACATTTAAAACCCTAGGAAAACAAGAAAAAACAACAAATAACAACCCAGTTAAGAAGCACCAAAAGGCCCAACTGCAAGCACAGGGCCCAAACCTTGCAAAGTCGAATCAAACAACAATAAACAACATACAACGAAGAAAGAAGCAATCAACAACCACTCCACTAAGAATGATGCAGTTCCAATCGTGATTGCAGAACCCCAAACATACAAACTGCAACAACATGAACAGGCAAGCAAGAACAACATCAACACTCAAATAATAAATCATTGGAGATGCAAAAATAAAGCATGAACCAGCTAACCAAGAAAACAAGAATAAGAAGCAAGTAACAATCCAATTAAGAAGCACCAAAAGGCCCAACTACAGGCATACGACCCCAACCCTGCAAAGTCGAATCAAACAACAATAAACAACATGCAACAAAGAAAGAAGCAAGCAACAACCACTCCACCAGGAATGATGTAGTTCCAATCGTGATAGCAAAACCCCAAACGTGCAAACTAGAACAACATGAACAAGCAAGCAATAAAAACAAAAACATGCAAATAAGAAATCAGTGGAGATAAAAAAAACAAGCATGAACCAGTGAACCAACAATGTCGGTGAAGCATATAAATTTTAAAAACAGAAAAAAATGTATTGTAACAAGCCTGTTAAGAAACCATTGAATGCTACCAAGCCTATTAGGTAAACATTTAAGTCTGTCAGAAATGCTCTGTAAACATTTAAGAAAAAAATGCAATGTGACAGGTCTCTGACATATCCCAAAAAAATTATTATATTTTTTGTAACGATAGTTTGAACACTAGAGAATGTATTTGAGGGACAAACTTTGGATATGCCAACATATCAAACATTTCCATAAATTTACCTAGAATAAAATACTAAACCAAACATTCGAACTAATGCTAGCATTAATCCACCTTCGACGAATGCATAACAAAATATATGATTCAAAAAGACCATATACGATAAAACACTTTGGATATGCCAATGTATATAACATTAGGAATAGTGAAGCTGGAAATAAGACCTCCAATCCCTTGTCCAATCAGATCATGACAAATATGGTACTTTTTTTTTATATAAAAATCGATGTTTTCAGTTCCCTGGTTCCAACAATAGATAATATGGAAATATTTGTGGTCAAAGAACAAACTAATATGAATTCAACGATTTATCGATCACTATAGTCCCTTTATGCCTACAACAAGGACTAATAATAAAACGATCTAACAAGTTAATTGGGCCATAGTCTATCATCTATTTATTGTCAGGAGGCTATGACCTCGTTCACTTATGAATCATGATCCAACTTTTTTCCATGTAATAATTATTTGATATAAAATATTATAGTGTGTTATGTATTTAGTATGATGATCATAATTAATATTGATTGAAATTGAATTTGGTATAGTGGACATTAAGAAGTAAGTTATTCAATGGATTCAATCGATTTCTTTAGAATTTGATATATGTACTCAAAGCATTAAGCATTGAAAGAAGCATTTGAATATTACTATAGTTTTGTTCAGTTAGAAGGTTAGGAAGGTTGGTATTTTGACAAATCTTTTGAAATTGAGATATAGTGTGGATATTCTAAGAGACTGCTTTTCATTTTCAATCCTCTTAGTGTCACTAATATGGCATATTCTTTCATTCCATGGCATGTTGAGAATTGTCCAAGCCCCCTTTTTCACTATGGAGCTCATGAGAATTTGTTCTCATTTTAGCAATATTGTTTTTATTCTTTACACTAGTAAAAACAAAGAGATATTAATGTTGATCACTTACTTATAATATCTTAATTGTTTTTTTCCCTCCAACTCTTTATGGCACCGTAATTTCTATTTAAATTTAGCTGTAATAATATTTTTAATATTATACTTATTTTGTGGTATGATATCTTCCTTTATTCCCCAAAGGTTTAGCCAAGACTAGGCATCCTTATGCCATCCCCACTTCAGTAGAAGCTGGTTTTGGCTTAAGTTTGAAGTAATTTTGGGAAGCCCCTTGTATTCCATGTTAGTTTTAACGTGTTCATATACATTAGGTACATAGTCAATGAGGAGGAGAGGATAGGGTGTACTATGTTTAATTTTGATATTATAAGTTATAAAATTCTTTTAGATTTGCTATATCGTTCTCCATGAATCTTTAGATATAGTGCATCCCCAAACTTCACATCCATATAAAATAACATGAGGTCTCAAAAATGAGTTTTTTATTATCCCATATCAAAAGAAGCATTGATTTAGAATTGTTTTCAAGACCATAATAATATTTTCACCCTCAATTTATCTTTTTCTCAATGCTATAATTCCAATTGAGCTTGTGATGATTATCAATTATGAGATATTTTTATAAAGGAACTTCCTCCAAGTTCTTGTTTTCATATATGAAAGTATCCTAGGTGATCTTTTTGGATTTAATTATCATAATTTTCATTTCTTAGTATTAACAATCATACTAGTATTGGAGCATAAATCCTTGAGCATTCTTGGTTACTTTCCAAGATCATGGCCTGGAATCCTTTCCATAAGAACAATAACATTCATGGAAATAATAAGAACGATGAATATACTATCTATACTTGGACCGACACAACCTGTTTCTTCTAAAAAAATATTTTAACGTGGAAATGTATATACCAAAAAGGGTTGGGAACAAGAGACAAACTTTCATAGTGAATTTCCTATTACCAGTTCTTAGTGTTACTAAACATGGAAATAATATTGTCATAGAACCTTCCCTCAACATCTCTTAACTCAAAAGGAAGTTTTAGCTCTTCCAACCTATTCCAAAAGTTTGTCATGGGCATTGTGTCAAAATATTTTCTAAAGTCAACAAGAAAACAAAGGAGATTGGTTTTATTATTGCGTAACTCCTCCACAATGATCTTAAGAGTAACAAGGTGGTCGAAAGTTGAATGATAGCTCCTAAATTCGACCTCCCCTTTATCTCTATTTCCATGGATTTCTAGCCATCTACTAATATTATTTTCCAAAATTATTCTGTACAACTTGGCTAAAATGGGGATCATCACAATGGTATTATAATGAGTGGGATTTTTTTTATCCCTACTTTAAAAAAGGGTACAATAAGTTTTTTTGTGGTTTAGGGAAGCCCTGTTTGACTAAATTGAAGAGCTTGTGTATGTGCGGGATCAGGATAGGCCCTCCAGTTTTTATGACTTTAGCTTGGTAGGCTTCAATGTTCTTAGATTTCCCATTTGTAAGTCACTTAGTCCCAAACTCTATGTCTTCCATAGAAAAAAAAATCATCCTCTATAGGAATGCTTGGAATGGTGTCCATGACATTAGGGGATTCTTAAGAATTTTAAGGTACAAATTCTAGTCCTTCAAAGAATCATATTATTTTCTTTAGTTTTACAAGTTAGAAGTTTCCTCCAAAAATTTTTAGGATCAAGTTTAGATAGGTGCAAAAACCGCTCTTGCTTTATATTTGTGTAGTATATTTCTTTCCTTTTAATTAGTTATTTTTTCGTATTTATCTTATGAAGTTTTAAGGACTGGTTAGAAGCATCCCTAATGGCTTCCCTAGGAATTATGCACTCATTTTCATATCAAGGGTTGGTTGTTCTACTTTTGTTTTTACATAACACCTCGATAGAGAACTTGTTGATGGAAGTAGAAATGGTTGTCATAAAATTGTGATATATATCTTTGATGTTTTCCGTTTAAGATAGGAGATTTAATTCACTATTTATGTCAAAAGAAGGTGCCTTTGATTATCAAAATTTTCTTCAATGGGGATTTGTGCATGCAGAAGTTTAAAGTTAGAGTTAAAGTTCTATGATTAGATTAGGGATCATGGGCATTTAAAAGGTCAAAATTTACTATTTGGATATATAGGAGAATATCATGTATCAAATAATCCATAACACTATTTCCCAACCCATGAATATAAGTCATTCCATCTATTTCCCAACCCATGAATACAACTCATTCGATTGGAGCTCAACCATTTTGTCATGCCATTGTAAATTATGAGGTCTTGAGAACTACAGACTTGGACTAGCTTAGTACCAAACAAATTCTCGGTCAAGCCTTCATATTTTCTTTCAGATTAGCTAAAACAAGGTCTTCATCTAGCCATAAAGGATTAAGGTTGGAATCATTTATTAAAAGGATATCTTGGTTAGTTGCAGTTCTACCATTAAAGTAGCCTAGTACAAGGATATTACCTTCATTTCTCACACTATATCTTGTTCTCATGTATGATAGGGACATTTTTTTTCTAGATTGTTTTTCTTCTAAAAATTATAATTAATAGGCATAAAAATATCATATTGAGCTATATAAATATTATTAGAATTAATGCTTGATATCTCTATCCAAATGTACTGATTGAGAGTGTTTATCTTCTGAAGCCGAATTTGAGAAGAGATGTTATTTTTTATATAATAATATACGCATTCAATCCCTTTATATTAGGATTTATCATTCCATGCTTTCACAAGACAAATCCTTCTATGTTAGGGACCTTAGACTCTTCATGCTCCCACATTCCAACTAGAAATATAATATCAATTTCACTTGGGATCTAGCTTAACATAGGAACTTTGCACCATGTAAAGCCACGAAAGTTTCAAGAGATGATTCATTTACTTCATGGCTTCTTTTACATTTTAAAATTATTTCTTTAATTCAAGTTGGTCTTTTGGAATGAGGTCTTCATTTATAAATATCCATAACGTTTAAAATCTAGGAGATTTACTAAGTATGCCATATTTATGGTCATTAAATATTACCATATTATGAATCTACCTATTTTTATGTTCATTTATTTTTCCCAACCTCTTATCTTGTATGAGGTAAGTTGTTTCAATTTATGACTTATGTTTTAGTTCTTCTTTTACTATTGCTAGAATATTCTCATCTTTTTGTTCTTTTACATCAAATATTATGAGGTTAAAATATATTTTGTTATGCTCCAACTCAACTATTTTATTTATTTCCTCTTAGATGATTTTTATATTAAATTTATTTTCCAATTTATGTAGGGTCAATTTGTTTGTTATCTTTTATTCTATCTCTTTAATCTTGTCCCTAAAGTTATGATTTTCTTCAACATCTTCATCTTGGGTTAATTGTTTTTGTTTTTCCATTTCTTGTAATGTAGCCTCCACTTTTTGCAATTGAGTTTTGAATGTGATATTGTATTTTTTAATTGTGTTTAAATCTTGTCAAACTATTTAAATTTTTTATCAAGAATTGCAAGCATTGCTTCTAACTCTATTTGAAGTTTGCATTCTTTCTCTTTTATTTACAACAAGATTTGAATGAAAAACAAAAATATACAACATGGTGTTTTGAGTAAATTGAATATCTATTTATGAAATTTTCTTTATGGAATCTTTAAAATTTTAATGATTATTTTATTTGTTTTAATAATTTATTTTTATGATTCAAAATAAATAGTGGAGAATTTATTATAATTATTATCTAATAAATTATAAAGAACATTAGTATTCTAAATATTTTAAAATTAACCCAAAAAGAATCTTATAAGATGGGTTTTTAGATTACAAATTCTTTCTTTTCATCCTATCTCATATTTAATTTTCATCCTATTTCATATTTAATCTGATCCAATTTATATCATAAACTTGGTTTTTCTTTTTTCATCCCATCTCATATTTAATTTGATAGCCATAAGCTATGCTTGAAGTATCTAAAACAAAAAACACATTTCATATTTACTCTGATAACCATAAGCTATGCTTGAAGTATCTAAAACAAAACAAAAAAACACATTACCCATGATATGCATGTTATGCCTAGATGAGGTCATTACCCATGATATGCCTGTTATGCCTAGATGAGGTTTGAAAGGATTGGCCCTGAAAATAAAAGGACAAAAAAATATATACTAGAACCTTCCAAGTCATTAGAGAAGAGGTGTGACCATGAAATCATCTATAACCTGTTGAGAAGTGTCTCACTGGTAAGTGAATTCCAAACCCACAAGACCCAACATTTTCTAAGTCAACACAAATGCTTTATAGTCTACACCCTTTATCTACAACAACATATCATCCAACTTGAGAAGAATTTCATTATATGCTTCATTCCTCTCCACCAAAACATTTTCCATTATGGTTTTGATTTGCTAATGTAGGTCCATGATTTTGTGGTATTTGGTATCCCTAGTTCAGGAGGAGGTGGTATCTAGAACCCAAGAGATAAATCATCTCACATTGACTTCTTCATCATGGAAAAAAATTCTATTCAAGATAGTTTTATCTAAATCCATTTCGTAATTTCTTGTGGCATTTCTGACTCCTCCACACCCTATTGAGCCTACATTGTTGTTGGATTCCTTCCTCTCCATATTTGTCATTTGAAACTGTCATTTGCAACTAGGGATGCCCGTTGACATGTTTCCACTATCAATAAATATCACAACCCAATAATCTGTCAATAGTAAAAAAACACTTTGATCCTCAAGAATCTCTTCACACTCAAGTGCCTTCATAGATATGTTGAAGTAAACCTTTGGAGGGGGCTTGCAATGGGAATGAAAGCCAATATTAAAAGTGTAAACTCTCAAATCAAGTATAATCCATTTGTTTATCTGGAGTTTATATCATCTCGAGCGTTCTTTGTACCAAGTTAATAACCATCACGTGGAGTACTTAAAAACCAAGTTGCTAGATCATTCACACCTTCTAGCATCATTCTATATATACTATAAATTGAAGCAAAGCAAGCTGCATGTATCTCCATGTTTCTACACGAGGTTTAATTAACGAGGTTTAATACTTCCCTATCACCTAATCATAAAATTAATAAAAAAATATTTTTTATTTTAATAATATTAATATTCTTTTTTATTTATTATATGTATATTTTTATTTTTATTTTCCACTAAAGCATAATATCATTAAATCTACCTATTATAATATTTTTTTTGCTATGTATTTTGAAAATGACCTCCATTTGAATTTGAATTACAACATAAAGTGACAATTTAAATTAGAACATAAAATGACTCTTAATAAAATTCAATGTAATGTTCGAGGCTTTATATTTCTTGTTACTTACCTTATCCTTTTGTATTAGGTACATATTCATACCCTTAATCTTAAAGAATGGAACCTCGAATTTCAAGAGAAGAATAAGATGAAATAATATTAATAATTTTAAATGTGTATACTAAATATATTTTTTAATAATTTTTACAATAATAGTATTATATAATTTTATTGTTTACTATGTTTGAAATTGAGAAAATATTTGCATTTAAAAAGTTTTGATTTCTTTAATCTAGAGTTAGGAATCTATTATTTGATGTAACATATTAAATTTCTTGACTACAAATAATAATAAATCTATATTTCTTGATTTGTTTAGTTGTTGTTTAAGAAAAATAATTAATTTTGATTTTGTATTTCAAAAAATTGATTTTTCTAATATAATGTTAGTATTAAGAAATTTATATTTCTTGATTTGTTTAATTGTTGTCTAAGAAAAATAATTAATTTTGATTTTGTATTTCAGAAATTTTGATTTCTCTAATCTAATGTTAGTATTATTGATGTAGCCTATTAAATCAATTAACTACAAATAACAAAGAAAAAATATATTTTTCTTAATTCGTTTAATAGTTTTTTAAGAAAAACTAGTTAGTTTTAACAAAACTTTTTAAAAGAAATTTTTATTAACAAGAATAAAGTATAATTTATTTATTTTAATTAATCAATGTAATGAGAAATTGCTTGTGATTAGCTTATAATTGTTTACTTTCTAATCTATACAAGATCGAAATGAAACAAAACAATTCATAGTATATCTATAATTTTTATTAGGTAACTAAGTTGGATCGAAGTAAAACAAAATAATTGATATGATATATATTATGGTATGTGCGTATATCTATATTTTTTATTAGGTAACTAAGCTGTGATAATATGGGTTAACAGAAATATTTTTTTTTTTTAGAATAATTTGATTTATATGAATAACAATTATATTATTATTTTTTTTAATATTTGTGTTGATAGAAAATAATTAAGAAAATTATAAAAACATTTTCTTAACTAATAATTATGGGAGTATTATTATTAGTATTAATTTTTATTTTTATTTTTAAATATTATATTCAAACAATATATTCAATATTAGATTGTAGAATTGTTGAGAAATACTGAGAGGGGGGGTGAATCAGTATTTTGAGCTATCAATAGATTTTCTCTTTTCTTTCACTGAAAACCTTAGGCTACTCTGCATATACCAGCTATTGTATAGTCTTACGAAAACAAGAGTGCATCCAGAGATTTTATTATGAATTTCTTCATTCATCAGATGTCTATTAAGTAGTAATTCAGTGCAGTAATAACACAATAAACCACCACACATGAATAAGACACATGAACACCAGGATTTAAGGTGGAAACCCAAATCGGGAGAAAAACCACCGCCGTCGTTGTCTCTATCTTCAATAATTATTATTAAGAAAACGTTTTACAACATTGTACTAGTGCAGACTCATACTAGTACGCAAGCTTCTACCTGCAGAAGGCTGAAACCTTCTCTCATTTACCAGCCTTTCCTGGAAGGGAGCTTCAACCCCCTGAAGATAGCACCAATTTCTACTGGTAGGTTGCTACTACTAAAGGGTTTAACCCTCATACTCACTGTTGACCACGTTTCATTAATTTTCACACTGGATCAGGAAGATTCAACTCCAGATTCACATGTGTTCTATGTGCTGGCCATCATCTTCTTTTAGAAGGGACAGTTCTGGCATTTTATTAAGACTTATATCCCTAAATCACATCAATACACTATTTTCTAGTGGCTATGACAACAACTGAAATTGTCTCTAGAGGAAACACAGATCTACAGACTACCAGGCAGCTGCAAAAGCCTCCTAAACACACATTAAACAAGACAATAAACCTGGAGATGATGCCTCCGCTCTCGTAGTTGCTAAACCCACAGTCGAGAACTCTCTGTCAATGTAGATCTGCCACCCGACTGCCACAATGAGGTTCCTCCATCCTCAAACCTTCCGTGCGGCCTACACAAATGACCTCAGCCACCTGTAGATATCCCTGCTCTCAGAAAATGGCCTCTACGTCCTCCAAAAAGGACCCCTTCTTAAGCCCATGGGTCCAGGAACCGTTCAACGCTCATCGGGTCCCATATTTATTGCTCGGGGGAAATCGGGCCCCTTTTTAAAATTTGAAATAAACCTACGCGTGCCTTTTTAAATCGGGTTTCGGCATTCCATACGCTATCCCTCCTGAGTTTATCTCCGAGTCAACGTGACCATCACACCGTGACCACAACCTTACCCCGTCGGGGCTACGGGGTTTG
>JASDQU011310179.1:6443-23031 GCA_032191745.1 Picea mariana
CAGTCTCAAAACTAATCTGAAGATATTTGTATACTGTGGAGTACAATATGATCTCCCATGATCACTGAAGTCATATAGGTACTGGTCCAATGAAAAGGAAGCAACAGATCAGGAAACTTGCGGCCACATACTAATGTCTTCAAGTCTTCTACACAATCTGGCAAAGGTACAATTCTACATTATGTGAATAAAGGAATTGAGGTCGAACACAATGAGACACCGTTTGATTACCGGTCACTGATGTATACCGTTAACAAACGCAAGACAACCTACCAATAATGAAAGTAGGTATCAAGGCACTGAGTACATTCTTGCAAGTGTGAATAGAGAAGTCAGTGTCAAACACTTGAAGAATCCATCGATCAGGAGACATTGACGTATTCCCAACTGTCAATGGAGAGAGAGCCTACCACTGATGACTACAAGCCTCACGGTACTCATAAGACTCTAGGTCTCATTTCCAGAATAAATGGGCTTAAGTCAATGGAAAGAGACCCATTGAAAGGAGAGCATTAAGGCATCTCTCATTAGTCAGCATGATGTACAAAGCAGGAGCTTCATGATTTGGTGGAAATCGAACGAAGAACATGTTCACGAACCAACAACCCTGTGTGTCTTTCACATGCACCAAGCGCAAGCGATACACGAAAAAGACCCTCTGAATAGCAGCCAATGGTGAAAATTGTTGGCAAAGGCGAGGAAACCACCAATAAGGCTAATGTCATCCAAGACACTGCATGAATCCCAATATGTGAATAAATTTCTTGTTGTCGACCACAAGGGAAACCACCCAGTCAACGACTGATGATGAAATGTCGATTGTTGGGTTCAAGGATACCTACCGATGATGAAAGTAGGGCCAGGGTGCATGATAGGACTATAGTATCATGTGATTCTGAGAAAAGATGAGGGTATGTCCGACATGCAAAGTCAAGAGTTCTAAGGAGTGGCTGACACAGGTTGATAGACTTCCTTTGAACAAGAGCATGAGATATGTGGAGAACTCCGGCAGCATAGACCTGATGATAAAACCATGAGATGTAAGAGGCATCAATAAAATTCTCTATAGGGATTGGAAGGGTAACCAGTCGATAGAGAATACTCTGTAATGAGCTCAGCTTCCTAAGGCCATGCTAATCCCAAAATTATGATGATGAATGGACTCAAATAATTTTGTGTTATGTTCAAAGGCGACACGATTGTTTTCGATACAAGATAATACTCCCTTCTCGCCCGTCTTTTTTTTGTTTTTTCATAGACAAATGCATGCTATGATACAAAGGAGGAAACAAGTGTCACAAGTAAGCAAAACTAGTTCCAACAGTGGAACATACCTATGCTCAATGCAGGGAACTGCATGCGGGAGATGGACACTCGAGGGAATGTTCCCTCCTCGGTATAGGGTGTCAAATTGCGAAGCATATAAACAAGGCTCTGCTTGATTGAGGATGCAAAACTGCTGAGGTAAACTGTTATAATGCAAAGCGAGAACTGGCTATAGGCTTAATACTGCAAGCAAGGGCATGAGATGCAATCACAACTTAACGCCAAAAAATGTCCTTTTTTATGTGTTTTAGTCTACTTGGTGTGAAAAAGGGATAAACTTGTGCCAAATAGACGTCTTTTCAAAACCAATTTTACGAGTGTGAAAGAGACAAGTTCACTCCACGATCTTTTCACTTTTTGATAATGAGTTGGAAAAGAGCTTAGCTAAGACTCACGACCTTTCAAATCCAATTTAATGAGTGTGAAAGGGACAAATCACTCGACAATATTTTTGATTTTTAGACGAGTCAGAAAAGAGCTTAACTTGGACTCGTTTAGGAGATTCTAGGCAAGAAGTCCAGGGGGAGGCCAAGGCTCTCGTGTTGGACTTCTGTAAAATGTTAGTATCTTACGAATAACCGACATAAGCTTGGGAAAACCCAAAGCTCTCCAAGTCGAGGAGGATAAAGTACTAACGGAGTATATAGTCTCTGTGATGGACTAGATAATGTCTCTCACTAGGAAAGAAATGGGCGGGGGCATTGGATAACCCACAAGGCCATCCCAATCGAAGGGAACTTCCTCCGAACTTGGAGGGAGAGCACTCGGGGAGAGAATAAACCTCTCCCATTCAGAGGGCACGGGATCAGGAATGCTGATGACATGGTTGAAAGATGCATCACGCTCTATGAGGAGAGTAGGATTGACCAGAGATTACACTGGTACGACTACTTCTTCAATACTAGGTTGAAGAGGATGCATGATAACAGGGGTAGTCGACACATCACCCTCGACAACGGGGTTGAGTCCAGGAGAGAATTGGAGCGGCGTTACCACCGTGTCAATAAAATTAGAAACAAGGTGTGGGGAAACCACAGATGCCTCATAATCTAAAGGGCCCTTGGGTGAGCCCCAGGCTTCTGGTATCTCAGCAGTGGCTGGACACAGACGAGTAAGGTGATCTCCTTCGCAAGTCCTGCAAAGGAATTTAGGCTTACATCTAAGGTGTCGAGGCTTCTCAATGCCCCCAACGTCATTCACAACGACTGGTGACATGCTTTCAATAAGATAGGCAGAGGCGAGAGAATCATCTCCTACATGATGAACAGAGGTTGGAGATGTGACATTGATAAGACTTGTGGTGACTAAAGAGGTGCCCCCAACATGACTAGTAGCGGTTGGGTGCAGGTGATCAACATGACTCACCGAGGTTGTTGATTCATCTCCAACATTACTAGCAGAGGTTGGTGATGGAGCTCCAGTATGACTGGCAGTGACTAGACTAGTGGTGAGTGGTGGCATTTGATTCCAAGGTCCAGGGAAAGATTGGCTTTGAAACATTGCAGGCTAGGAAGGGTCCTGGTTTATCCCCTGTCCCTATCTGGAAAGTTGGTATCCTCCACCGAATTGGTCCGAAGAGGTTTGTGCGGACATCATTACCGAATTCTTTGAAAAGGCAGAATTATGATAAGAGTTACTCAGGTAAGGATATATGTCGCCCCCTTGTGAAGGGGTTCCATAAAGAGGGTGGCCCGAACCGTAAAATTGATTCTCCCTGTATGAAATACCTGGGGATACATGAGGACCTGTCATGGGAAAAGTGTTCAAAGGAACCGACGTGGTGGCCGAAGGATACATAGATGGAGTGTAATAAGTAGAATAAGCACCCATTTGAGTATGGGCTCCTGAAAGAGCATAACTAGGACTGGATCTGCAAGAGGGGAGGTTCCAACCTCCCATCATGAAAGTTGGTTGAGGGACATGACTCATATCAAACGAAGATGTAGGCATCGGGGCCATGGTTCCCCAGGATCCAATGTTAGGATTCATATAAGTGGACCAGGGAGAGGATTGCACGGGTGAGGGCATATCATTGGAAAAATGGCTAGAGGCCCAAGGCGCAGACTCATTATCATGGTTTTTCATACCATTATGAAAAGCGGAAGGATTCGTCCCCATGAAATGAGTAGGCATCATAGGTCGACTAGTAGACAAAGAGCACACCAAAATTCAAATGGCCAAAATGCATGCAAACGGGGTAAAGTGGCTGAGTGGCCTCCCTCCCTAAAGAAGGTATGTCTCGCCAAAGAGGGGTCTGAGACTCCCTGCTAAAGATCGGAGGTAACAGAATCAGTTATAAGGGCCCTCGTGGGATTAACAACTAGTTGATCAGATCCCCCTGGAGAGGTAATCCTCCATAAAGGTTGTGTGATGTCTGACCCTTACCTGACCCAGGGTACCCGAAGAATAACCCCTACAAGTAACCTATGAGACACTAAGTCAAGAAAATAATAAACCATTGTATAATCGATGCACAGGCGAGCAGTCGTAACTCAGGTCCACCATATGGGCAGGGTAGCAAATCCCAAAACCTTGAAAGCACCGCCTCTCACAGAGTAAGGGCACTAACAAGATCCCTAGATATGAATAGATCCCTAGAAATATCTCTGACACTAGGAAGGTATCAAGGGGATATCCCTTCAACCAACTTCGCGCGACCTCGTGATTAACTTCGGTGTGAGCGGAGCCTCCTGATCTTACCAATTATACAATCGATTTCTCCACTCCTTGACTCAGACACATATGTTGATTTAATTGCCTTGGAGAAGTTTACTCGCAAAATCCTATTCCAAGGCACTAAATCCTAGGCTAGTTTGTGCACCCTAGAAAAATAAAATCGTGACTAGTTAATTTTAAATTATAGCATTGATTTTAATGGTCATGATTACTCAAAAGGTATGGTAGTGAAACTCATGGTGTTATGACTCTGCAAGAGAAGTAAATATGAAAATAATGCAAAGTCCTAACTTTAACTTTCAATGAATGATATGCTTCTAAAAAACGATACAATTTTCAAATTAAACTCTGCAATTCAGAAGTAAAAATGCAATCTTTCACTATATGCACTAAGCTAATGATAAAAACTCAAAAGACAAAAAATGCCAAGCAATGCAAATTGCCTATTTTTTTGTATTTTCAATATATCAAAACTTGAAAATGCATGGACTGAAAAGTAACTTGATATATAGCCCTATTGTGTATAAAAAAGAGATAACTCAAGCAGGATACCAAGCAATAAAACACCTAGCCCAGTGTACAAGGACAATAAAAATGAAAAGATGAAGAGAAAGACTTCGCCCATAAATTCAACCAAAAGAGGGTTTCATGTCATCCCACAAGCACTTAACAGGCACTACAGAGACCCAAGAAGGCTCAACAAGCATCAAATCCCACCCAGCAAACACCAGACCAGGAAAAAAGGCAAGGTGAACTGATGTAAGCGACTGTTCAGGCAAACAGAGCATATATATGCAGCTTATAGTGAGGCAGCTTGCGTGTATACGTGACTGTCAATGAAAAAGGTGAGTATATGCTTTAAAACAAGGTTAGGCAAGGGAGAAAGGCTGAAAACTCAGACCCAAAGTGAACAAGAGTTGTCAAGCAATGATGCGACAAGAAACACAATAGAAACGAGAGCAATCTAAGGAGAAAGGTACTTCAAACCCTAAGAAAGAAGATTCATCCCCAGTATGGTTGCCAATTCTGTTACGAGGAAAATCTCTCTATGGCTAGGGTGAACCACAACAGACGGAAATGACTGCAGAAATCAACTCTATCCCAACAATATGTTATATAAACCAATGTGCAAGGGAGATAATAAAGAGTCCTACCTCGTCCAGATGTTCGATGATGTCCATTGTTGAGCACTTTGACCCAAAGCTATATATACCTGCAACAATTTCTCAACAAACAAGCAAAAACAAGCATATGGTGGCAATATAAAAGGTTAGCACATTAGATAGCATAATCCATCAATATACATAACAAATGCACCCATGGATAATAATTCATATATTTTCAAGACATCAATTGGACAGGAAGAGAGTATTTATATTAATAAACAATTAGCAGAAGTGAAAATATTACAGACTTTCGTGTCGTCATGGTTCGGAACCGAGAAACTAAGTTCCTTCCATTTGGGCCTCCACCACTTCAATCCTCCACCAAAGGCAAGCTCATAGAAGGGAGACAATGAGGTTCTCCATTAATAAGGGAAGAGCTTGGGGGCTAAATATTGTGTTCATACTTAAACGGCAAAGGGATGCAGACTCGATATGAAGTAAATAATTTCTCCAAAGTAATTTTTCTCTCAAAGTTGAATTCGTTCTCCTTTTCCATAGCTTGGAATTGGCCCACTCATAGCCTTCAAAATGGAACTGAAGGGTCGAGTCGGAACGTTTCCAGTATATGGAAGACCAAGGATCAGAGATCTCTTTTCGTGACATGGAAACTCGACATTTAATTTTGATTTTCGGGCATAAATCTCAATGTACGCGGGTTGTAGTGGAGCAGCCTGCGTATAAGCTTGTTGTATAGTGTGCAAGATGCGTACAAGTGGAAAATTTTGTATTTTTGTCTCTGGATTTAATCACCGGGGAAGATAAGTCTACATAGGGAAATGGAATAAGGCCCTCTATGCAAGATTGCATAGGGTGAGGCAAATCTTGCTCTAACAAATGTGTTTCCCTTCGTCCACGATGCATGATTTTTCCAAGCCCTTTTGCCATTTAATTTATTAAAGTGTTCCCGGGTTGAAGCTAAGTTGGGACTTCTACCTGGGCATGAAAAACATTGCCCATCTTAACTCTACCCTGGTCACATTGTGCTTCCCCAAGTTGAAGACGATGTGTGGGACTTCTACCTAATCATGAAAAACATTGCCCACACACGCACTACCTTGGTTGGCATGTTCAATTAGTTATCTATTATACGGGTCCCTCAATTTTTTGTGAGAAACATTCCATTGTTCTTGGGATCCCTGGGTGAGCATTTGGAAGGTTTATGATTGTCTTTTATCTTTTTCCAACTACAAKCTTATGGGCCTTCATCCCCTTCTTCCCATGAAATGAGGTACAAGCCCTTCTTRGGTCAATGTGGCCAAAAAACCCAAAAGATGAGGAAACGAAGGGAAATAAACATGGAAAGTGGCAAGTATGTGAGGGAGCGGTATGATGACTCATYAAGGAGACCCACCAGTATTAACCCTTTCCCCGAGGGTGACCACTTACTAGGACACAATGTCAACCACCAAGGTGAAATAGGGAAAAGAGMATAATTTCCAAGCAARCGCTTTCAAAATCAAGGAAGAACCCTTTGAAACATATTCAAATGATTCATTTATTAAAATGACACTTACCACAATGCTTGACTCATTATCTCATGGAGCGAGACCTGTTGTCCTTTGTGAGCCAAGATGGTGTGGTGAATGGTGCAACCATCGATATCATGGTGGTGGGTGGTGTGATGTGGGGCTCTGTCTGCTGGCCTATCTCTTGGTACTCCATCTCTGCAACATGAGGGCCTCAAGACATCATCTCCTTAGTTATCCCTAGAAATTAGGGATAACATGTGGCTCCTAGTTGGCAACATGTGCTCGTCGTTTATCTTGCTATTTTCTTGGAATTGGCAAGGAATTTTCTGCATATTGTTGGTATTTCTTTCTTGTTTCATGGTTATTCTTGTCTAAACCCTTGGAGGAGTATAAGGGAATACACCTTCCACCAAGATTCATCATAATTTTTATTGGATAAGTTATTTCAAAAGGTTGTTAGGAGGAGTAAAGGGCTTACACCCTCCTAGATTTACCTTGTTAGATTTGCTTGCACTAGGGAGTAAAAGGGATTACGCCCCTAGAGAAGTAGTAGATCTAACCTTACACAAGAAGACTCCATAACCCATTGACAAGGCACTAATATTAATTTGCATTGGAGAAATAAAATCGTTGCATTGGTATACGTGAAATTGAGAGATATTGTATTTGTTCAAGTTGGAATATTTTCTTAGTGTCATAAGCTTACTTTTGGTCTAAGGGCGTCTAGTTTGGCCAAGTGATTCTCTTGATGTAATCAATTTAATGCTACGGCCATTAGGGCTGCATCAAAACACTCTCAAAACTCTCTCTTTACTCACTAATCTACCATTGAAATTTGCTTGCAAGCTGTCATATTTAATCTACTTGTCATCGGTTATCTTTTGGTTGGATCATTTGCTGATTTTAGTGGTTAGATATTTCTATTGTATCATTTGTTTGCTACAACCACTTGGCTGTTACAACAATTTATTGATAACACCTAATAAACAACCCTAAATGCCATCAAAGTCCTGTGTTATTCAATGGAAGTTAAACTAGACATTGCTAGCTTAGTTTCTAATATCTTTTGCTTGACTTTTGTTAACATATTTTGTATCCATTTGCTAATTTACTTTGTTGATATAAATATGATACAATATTGAAATTTAGGATAGCAAACTTTCCTTCCTTGTCCCCTTGGTTATTTGACTTTTATCTCGATCAATTGTCTTGTCTCAGGCAGGTTTAACGTTGTCTTGCAGGTACACAACACTTTGGCAACCTCCCTTCATCAACAAGACTCTTTTCCAAGCCTTATTCCACTTACAAACTTTACCTATAGGGATTCATTGGTCATTCTACCGCTTTCAACCTAAATCCCCCTAGGGTCACCATGATTCTCCCCTTGTGGTGACTTATCATCACTAAAGAGAGGGGAGTATCTATCTAAGGTGATAGTGGATAGATACTCCCATAGTTGCCTGACTCTTGTGGATTGGGTTGGGCTTTGCCCAACCTACAATCTGTGTGATAACATTTTGGCGTTGTTGTCGAGGAGGATTTTGAATCCTCTTTCTTTCCCTAACGACACTTTCTCAAACTTTGATCCTAAAGCCTTTACCCATAGCTTTCTGGGGGATTCCACTTGAGGGAAGTTGCCTTTCCTTTCTCGATGAGCTAATCATAAAGCTCATATGGTGACTCCATCATCCCTGAACCCGTCATGACACATACCCGGTGCATGGACTACCCTAGACCCCCACATCCACCTAAACGTCCTAAAATCATACCCAAACTTCCTAATCCCTCACCCTCTCCTGCCTTCCCAATTCCTTCACCTTTTTCCATGCATTGTTCGGTAAGCACTCTCCAAAATCAATGGGTCAAAGATGCATACAAGCCTTTAGATATGAAAAAGATTCATGGATCACCTCATAAGATTCTAAAGGGTTTCAAAGAGTGGTTTCCCACCTTTTCAGGAGAGGACTCGACTATGACCAAAAATCATTTGGATGCCTTTCTCAGTGCTTTTGAACCTTATGAAAAATGCGAGGACGTACTGATGAGACTTTTCTCTTATTCTCTCAATGGGAAGGCGAAAGAGTGGTATAACAATATTTCAGCAGGGGAAATTACCAACTGGGATGGCCTTCAAAATATTTTCATTAATAGATTCGCAGAAAGAAAATATTGCATATACCTTTATGATCAACTCTATCAGTGCAAGAGGAAACCAAGGGAAAGCATACATGCTTTTAATGACCGGTTCAACACCCTTGTAAAAATATTTCCCCATGATTATGAGCCCACTCAGAACATTGTCCTCAAGTCTTACATGTCAACCATAAAGGAACCTTGTGGCGTTATGATAGGAGAGAATCTCCCTTCTACCTTGATTGAAGCCCAGGAAAGGGCATATGAAATTAAGGAAAACTTACTTCCTCTTTCCATCAAGATGAGGATTGACTTGAAGAGGTCACGCAAATAAATCAAGTTACAAACTTTATCACTTCACCTCCCAACTCTCTCCATGTCACCAAGGCCTACTTGTGTAAGGAGAAAAGAGAAGTTGCCAAAAGGGTTGTTGGTCAAATAAAAAATTTTGTGTAAAAAGGGGAGGAAATAAAATCTAGAAAAAGTCTCCCCTCGTGGACGAAAGGCTAGGATATAAACTGAGAAGCCCTGGAAGCGAAAAGGGTAGAAGAGAGTTTATTACAGTATCTTCAGGAGATTCTATCTCCACCTCGTGAGAAAAAGGAACCTCTCGCCATTAAAATTGGATCATAAGAGTCCATCAGAAGAGATGAAACCCACAAAGGGGTTACTATAGAACCAGTCAAAGACTGCATTTATTCATCCCACCAAGTTCTCAGCGAAGGTATCAAAAACACCTTTATCTTGGCAAACTCTTTATTTCAAGACGAGGAGAAAAGGGATGGATGTTGGGGTTTGGATTTTTATGGTGCACACTCAAGTTTAGGGTCATGCACTGGGGCGGTCTTGATATCGCCAGACAAAGAGGCTACCATTTTCTCACACAAACCTAAGTTTAATTGCATTAACAACATAATCGAATTTGAAGCCCCCATTTTGGGTTTGAACCTAGTTATTTTTATGAACATCAAATCCTTACACGTAAGAAGTGACTCGGATTTGATTGATTCACAAATCAATAGGACTTTTGTTGCAAAAAACACAAGGTTGAAACAATATAGAGACATTATTTGGGATGGCATGAAAAAAATTGATGACTTTTCAATTGAAGCTATCCCTAGAGAAGAGAATCATCTAGCAGTTAACCTTGCAATAATTGCTTCTACTTTGCAACATTTCAAAGAAATTGGTTTCTACAAAGTGGAAGTAAACTTCAAGCCCTCAATACCTGACAACTTGGAGCATTGGAAAGTCTTTGATAATGACCACCAAATCTTGTATTTCCTCCAAAATGAGGGTGAATTCTCAGAAGCTTAGATAAACCTTTTGGCCGAAGAATTGAACGTTGAGATCATAGATCTACCTGATGGACTCTTACCCAAGGGCATTGTCCCCTTAGAAAGGTTATCTGATCAAAATGAAATGTATAAGCGGAAGACATCAAGAAAAATTGACAATGAAGCCATTGAATTCAATATTGGCACCAGTGAATCCCCGAAAAAGGTTAAGATTGGCAAGGGGACAACCTTTGATGAAAGGGAAAAGTTGATATCTCTCATTAGGGAATTTAAGGATATTTTTGCTTGGTCGTATGAAGATCTGAAAGMTTAGCGGGAAAATTTTATACAACACGCTATTCCCCTCAAGGAAGGCGCAAAACCTTTCAGGCAAAAAATTAATCCAATAGTTGCACCGCAAGTCCAAAAGGAGGCAAAAGATGGTCGAGGCAAGAATAATTGAGCCTATAAGATATTCATCCTGGGTAACTAATCCTGTGGTTGTMCAGACRAAGACTAGTGAGATCAAGATATGTGTCGATTTCATAAACTTAAACCAAGTGTCACTTAAGGATAATTACCCTCTGCAAACATGGAGTACCTTTTGCAAAGGGCCACCAAAGTAGAAATGATGTCCATGCTTGATGGATTTTCAGGATATAACCATGTGTTGGTAAAGGAGGATGACCAGCWTAAGACCGCTTTCACTACTCCTTAAGGAACATATAAGTATTTGAGAATGTCTTTTGGATTAACCAATGCARGAGCCACCTTTCAGCAAGCCATGGATTATTCTTTCAGGGATTTAATTAGAAAACTTATAGAAATCTACCAAGATGATGTAACYGCTATCTCCACAAAAAGAGCTCAACATATCCAACACTTGAGGACAATTTTTCAAAGGTGTGAAGAGTATGGTATTTYTSTTAATCCCAAGAAGTCAATTTTTGGTGTAGATATAGGGGAGTTATTGGGACATATCATTTCCAAAGATGGAATCTCAATGGACCCTTCTAGAACTGAAGCCATCGAAAATATCTCTCTCCCTAAAGATAATAAGTCCTTACAATCTTTCTTTGGTAAGATTAACTTCATAAGAAGGTTCATCCTAAATTTCGCCAAAATCGTGAAGCCTCTAAATCGTTTGTTAAAAAAGGATGCTCGTTTCGAGTGGGACGACGATGGTAAGAAGGTTTTTCAACATATCAAAGAGGCAATAACTATTGCACCTGTCTTAATAAGCCCATATTTTTCTAAATATTTGATTGTTTTCTCCTTTGCTTCAAAATATACCATCGCATGAGTCCTTTTGCAGAAAAATGACCAAGGAGATGAACAATCGATCACTTTCATGAGCAAAGCTCTCAGAGACTCATAACTAAACTATACCATTATAGAAAAGCAAGCTTATGCCCTTGTCAAATGCCTCAAACACTTTAGAACATACGTGGGGTATAACAAGATCAAATCTTGTGTTCCTTACCCAGATGTACAAGATGGCTTATTGCAACAAGATTGACTCGGGTCAAGAGGAAAATGGGTCTCACAAATACAGGAATATGACTTGGAGATTAAGCCATCCAAGATAATCAAAGGCTAAGAGTTGGCCGAGATGTTGGCAGAAAGCAATCAAGAAGCCATCAATATGGGAGAAAAAAAGCATATCAATGTTGTCATAAGTAAAATTGAGGATGATGAATGGTATTCAGACATTATTTATTATTTGAAAAATCTTACTTGTCCTAATCATTTAGTCGATCACAAGAGAAGAGCTCTATGGCTCAAAGTTATGAAGTATTGTCTGGCACAAGATGGTATTGGATGGAGAAATCCTGATGATTCTCTTTTTGTAATCAACTTAATCCTACAACCATTAGGGTTGCAACAAAACACTCTTAAAACTCTCTCTTTACTCACTAATCTACCATTGAAATATGCTTGCAAGCTTCCATATTCAATATGCTTGTCATTGGATACCTTTTGGGTGGATTGTTTGTTGATTTTAGTGATTAGACATTGCTAATGTAACATTTGTTTGCTACAAGCACTTGGTTGTTATAATAATTTATTGATAGCACCTAATAAACAACCCTAAATGCCATTAAAGTCTTGTGCTATTCAGTGGAAGTTAAACTAGACATTGCTAGCTTAGTTTCTAATATCTTTTGCTTGAATTTTGGCAACATATTTTGCATCCATTTGCTAATTTACTTTGTTGATATAAATATGATATATTGCTGCAATTTGGGACAAGAAGATTTCCTTGCTTGTCCCCTTTGTTATTTGGCTTGTATCTCAATCAATTGTCTTGTCTTGGGTAGGTTTAACGTTGTCTTGCAGGTACACAACACTTTGGCAACCTCCCTTCATCAACAAGACTCTTTTCCAAGCCTTATTCCACTTACAAACTTAACCTATAGGGGCTTCATTGGTCATTATACCACTTTCCACCTCAATACCCCCTTATGGTGACTTATCATCACTAAAGCAAGGGGAGTATATATCCAAGGTGACAGTGGTTAGCTACTCCCATAGTTGTCTCACTCTTGTCGATTGGGTCGGACTTTGCCCAAACTACAATCTGTGCGATAACATACTTCACCCATTGCTAATTGGCACAAGGGATGGGTGATGCAATTTAACATATTTGAAATGGAAATTGTTTGAATGATGTGCCCACTTTGTATGTATTAATTTTTCCTCTAATCTAATTAGTGTCTTAATTAAATTTAGCTTAAATGCCTAAATATAACTAATAGCTTAGAGTGGACAGTAAAACTATTTGTTGGTTTACATTTTCTTAATAGGTGAAGTGACTTTAAAAACCTAAATCAAGGAATAACTACAAATGTTAGTATTGTATAGCTTGCAAAACAACAACAACAAAAAATCAATTGTAGTTATGTACATAGAAATCATCAAGAATCTAATTATATGAGCATCCATTCAAAGCAAAAATGACTCATTATGTAGCTGCCAATTACATAGTATTTTGTGTACTTAATGCAAAGGCTACTAGCATCCAAATTTCAAATTCATTGGTTATTGGTGTCCTAATGAGATATAGATGTTCAAATTATGCTATGAATGCAAAGAGTCCCAAGTCAAAACAAAGCTCGGATAAGGACAACTACTTTTATAAAGCTAGCTTTTTAATTAATCGTTGATTCTAAGTACAATATGAAATTTAGTACAAAATGAGCAATGTAGAAACTTAATCAAACAATTAACACTTACAAATGTAGCAAAAACCATCATTGAATTACATATAAATAGGATTCTTTGAAAATTATGATAAAAAACAAACTTGAAAGAAAAATAACAGTGCTCGGAAATGTTTGAAGAGTCTCGTGGGAAAAGAAACCCAACAAAGAAACAATTAGTTTTACAAATGAACATATTTATTTGGGAATTGATTCTAAAAACCCATAAAATACTTATTAATGAAAAAAAGGAAGAAAAGTAATAACAAAAATGGACAATGGTATAGGTTAAATATAAAATGACGTCGGAGGAAGGTGTTGCAATGGACATAAATCTATGAGATATTGATATTGCAGCTACGAAGGACGAAAGGATCTAATAGTATTCATTTGCAATAGTCTCAATGATAGGTATGTACAATTAACATATGCTAAATTCAAACTAGAAATAAGCAAAAATTCCTATCGATATTATTAGAAAAAAAAGACAAAACGAAAAAAACAAAGAAATTGATAAGAAAGTTGAAAAATGATTTCATAAAAAACCTTCAATTTAATTACCTGAATGAAACTCGTGTTTCTTGTTTTTCAACGCTAGTGCAAGGAATCTCCTTGGTAAATGTGTGTAATAATGTAGAAATTGAATAAATGGAATTACAAGAGTTGGTGGTTGTATAGAGTATTATTGAGACCATTTTGTGCTTCCATGCTTTCCTTCCACGTTCTATTTTCCCTACTTCTTTACTCCATTTCTTTTCCCTCTTCTACACCTCCCCTTATTCCCTTTTTCTTTTATCCCTTTCTGGTTACTATACTTAGCCATATTTCAGTTTTGCGAGTTCGCGGATTTTCATTTCCACCCACTTACTTATTTCATAAGTCCATTTTAACACTAAGTCATATTTCAATTTCATGGGTTCGTGGGTTCGAACTTTCACTCTCCATTTTCTGTGACCTTCACATTGCACCCCAAGTTTCGTGATCCACATTTTGACCATCAGCCTTGTCGTGGGTGTCGGGCTCCAAAGTATTTCATTCTTCTTACATGCGAGTCCGACCGACCATTGCTCTACACTTAGTATATTTTTTATCATCTATACAGTTGTGGGTTCGCGAGTTCACGAAAATCCTATATTCGAATTATCTCTCGTCTATCCCCGTCCTTTTGTTGCTTTTCCCGATATGCATTAAGTATTATTTAATGCTAACAATTGTTGTGCAAGCCCTAAAAAGATTGTCAATAATGGTGAAAGGCTCAAGGAATTACTCATTAAATCTCATTAAATATTCATTTTCCAAGGGATTAAAATACCATTATCTTTTCAAAAAGATTTATTTGAGATTATTATCTAGTTGAAGAAATAGTTTCGTCAACTTATGGCAGCATCAACTAGGCAGCATTTTTGTGGTGACACTCTAAATATCTTTTGTCGTGAAGAACAAAACTTCCAATTGTCAAGAGCATATTTGTATTATTCCTCTCCTCTTGCACAGAAAGATGTAATTTGGACATCTAGAATCGCTCATGTTGGGTGTGTTCCTAAGGTTTTTTATTGTAAGGAAATTGTTGCATGGTGTGTGTACAAGTACGTACCAAGTCAAAAAATATACAACTCTAGGAGCATTCTCCGATTTCTCTTTCACCTCAAGTTTTTTGAAAGATGTTAAAGCTGCCAGAGCCGACTCTTACTTTCAAAGGTGAAGATTGCAGAGAATTCTTGAAGAAATATAACAATGGGCTTGACCTCCTGTCGAAATATTTGGAGAATTCTGCATCTATCCTAATAGACATAACCAGAATCCAGGTTGAGTCTTTAAAAAATCCCTATCAAGAAATTGCATGGCTATTTACCAAGTTGACAGGTTAAGAAAACATTGCTTCTATCTCTCGCGTGATTTTATATATTATGTATTTTATAGTACAAGAACATACCATTTTTTATTGGGGAAAACTCATTTCTATCGAAATCTCATCCCACTTATCACACTATAAAAAGGACAAAAAATTCTTTATAGCCTCTTATTTGATATTTGTTATTGTGCATTGTTGTCAATTCCCAAACTTAACCATTAGTAAGAGGGTGAATTGTGAAACAGATCAGTTACCTTTTGGTATCAGCCTTTATGGAGGCATAAGACCCCTTTGTTTTTCTATGAAGTTTATAATAATTTTGTTTCAGTCTTTAAAAACTTTTGTTGGGCGAAAACACTCTGAGGATATCTGATCAAGCTACCAGATTTTTAGAGAAAAAGGGGATAATAGAGAAAATGGAGAATCATGGTATCATAAGGATTTTTTTCTCGAAAGATAATCCTTCTTTTCTCACGTATCATGTATATGATAAACTATTTATTACAGAGGTGGCAAGGCAATATAACTTCTGGTTACATTTTTTCCATGAAAAAAGGAAAAAGAAGTTTATTACCCTACCATGGAAGATTAGAGAGTTCATGTTCAAAAATATAAATAAAATTGACGAATTTGCAAATCATTTTAACAATGTGAGTTTAAAGTATGTTGAAAGGATCAAAGGTTTTGATCCAAACAAAATTTTTCTTGGACATATGCTTTCAGTGGGGTTCAATAACTCCTTCATTCAAATTGTCTTGAATGAAGAAGAAGAGGGTAATAGCCAAAGTACTCATGTACATAATGTTGGCGATTTAGAAAGATTACTTAGCAATAATGATATTTACAAGCAAAGGGGAAAAGGTCCCAGTGAAAGAAGTGCCCAATCTCCAGTTGTTACTCCTAAGAATACTACATCTAGGAGCAGTGGCCCACCCAATTAAAAATATTGTCAACAGTAGTTCCAGTGGAGGGGGAGAGAAGAATCCTCCCCTTGGAAAAAATCAGAATTCACACAAGTTGCCCGTGAGAAAGAAAAGAAAAAATTTAGTGCAATAGGAAAAAGATAATCTTATAGAAAATGACATCCAAACTTTTTCCTTGGAAGATATGGAACTAGAAGCAGACTTTGAAAAAATATTTCTTGCAATAGAACAACAGGATCATATGGCTCAGCGAGATTCTTTATTGGAAGTCATTGGAAATGAGACCTTTGGTGAAGAAGAATCCTTCACTTTTCAAAGTGTTGTTTTTGACAAAGAATCTAAAAAGTTTATTGCAGAAAGAAATGACCAGAAGAATAAAAAGGGAATGGCCCCCTCAGATATCGACCTAAAGTATATGCGACCGTCCCAGATTTCCAAAATCCATAGGGCAACCGGGGATGTGCTCGATGACTCTATTGATGGTTTAGAGGCTGAGAATGCCAAATTAAAAGAGAAGATCAAAGAATTAGAGATTGCCTTGATGCCTCTTCCAATCTTGGCCA
>JASDQU011310180.1:3164-21257 GCA_032191745.1 Picea mariana
CCTGAACACAATCTTTGTAACCATACTGCTTCCTTGCTTGCATGAGTGGCTGCCATGTATTCAACTTCTATAGTTGAAAGTGCCACTATATCTTGTCTTTTTCTCATCCAACTTATTGTTCGTTCAAACAGGTTAAAGACATATTGTAACACCCATGTTTCCCCTAGTTTGTAAATATAAATATATTGGCCAAGAGACTATGGAAAACTCGATATGTGTGAATGTTTAATTTGAGTAACCTTTGTATAAAAGGTCAATGAATGTAATTTATGTTATTAATAAAAAATGGATAAGTGTTGCATGACTGTTGAAAGGGGGGTTTGTCAAGATAGACTATAGATTCTATGCAAGAGATGGTGAGGGGAACTGGAAATGGTTGATATAACCCCCACCAAACCAGTACCTTGTTGGATTTAATTTCTCGGGACCAGAACAGTCCTCTGACCCATGAATGAGTTATAGTCAGGCTGGTAGGTGGGAAGACCTCCTCAAGAGTTAATGAGGGGATGGGGAAGAGTTCCCATCTATAAGGATTTTAGACCTGACCACATACTGGGAATTCGAGCCACACAATATTTTTGAGGAAGGAAAGAAAGGAAGGCACAGTGGGAAGAGGAAGACTTGCGAAGAGAAATAGAGAAGAGAGACTAAACTCTCAAGTTCGAGGAAGAACTGGGAAATGAACATGTTCTGGTCGCAGGAAGTGGCTTACAGGGTTATGATACAAGTGGATAAACGAGGTTGGTGAGTGACTGAGGAAGTAATCAGGCAAACCTCCTTGCTTGGTATAGAGAAAAACTCGTTGCCAAGATCCCATGGGAGGAGAGTAACCTTCGTCCCTAACTATCGCTAATCCAGAAGAAAGGATTCTATCTCAGAGCATCGTGGTTTAGCTCGGGGGTGGCCAGTTGTAAATATTTTAGGAGTGACTGGGCCTATGGTTGGGTGGAAACATGAGCCCATTTCAATAGTCGCATCACGTCGTCTAGTTCTAATAAGTGTTTTCATACTCTATGCATTGAAATGGAATAATGGATGAATGCATGTATTTATACATCTAAGAATGGTTTTTGTATTAAACGATCAAGTTATGTGTATGCATTTATCTTCCTCTAAACTTATGCTTCTGATTGATTGTCTATATGCCCCAACTTAGCCTCGAGGTGTCGTGGGATGTAAACCTGTAGGATGACCAAGATAGAAAGTATTGCGTCAATCTGGCCATGTCTGTCTGAAGAGGATATCTTCTTGAGAATCCTTGTTGTGCGACCGAGATATTATGCCCATGTCCTTAGCAAATCCATGATGAGGAATTTGTGTTTATCTCATGAGAGTTAGAAGGACCCATGTGACCAAGGTCTAGGAACCCCATGCTAAGCCTAAGGGAGCTAAGTCCTTTTCTGGCTTTGGAGCTCTGGAAGTCCGGGACTTCGGAGTATTGTCAGCCCCAAATAGTCACAAACCGACCGAAGGTGACCGAGAGTCACGGTTACTTGTAAGGTCGACCGACGTTGGGAAATTACCCTAGTGGTTTTATGAAATTGTCTTATCAACTAAGCCGGGATCCAACTCCCCATTGTGAAGTAGCACGAGCCACCGATCGAGAATGTTCGGGGGTTCCCTCAGCCGTTGGATCTACACCGAGATGACTTCGGCGAAGTTCCCCTTCGGGAGAATGGAGATTCCATAGCATCAAACTCCCCAAACTATGAAGTTACGAAGTAAAGGAAAGCCGTATATTTGGGGAGATCGTTAGGAACCTCGCCTACTGTCTGATCATTCAGGAGGAGGGACCCATACAAGGCACTTCGGTGAATTCCTTCTTCGGGAGAATGGAGTGGCATAAGTTCCAATACCCCCAAAGTTTGGAGTCACGAAGTAATGTGGACCATGGATCTAAGGATCCTTAAGGATCCCTATCGACCGTTCGATTATGGGGACGTTGTATCACGTCAAGATCACGTGGGGGCCCATGTGTCAAGTGACGATGTTTCCAGGTGTGGTGACCTCATGGTATGGTAAGGGGACGTTGGTGATTTGAGGCAGGTGCCACACATTCTTACCGAAGTGTTTTGGAATGATAGGTGTTCCTATAGGAGTGGCCCAACAACGGGACCCAAGGGACCCTTGAGCGGAAGTTACGAGTAGTAGATATTTGAGGTTACGTGGACACCCTCAGATAATTAGATCTAGGATGTGGTCAGCTCGACACTGACCAAATCTGGGAGAAAGGAGAAGTGTACACCATGAAACCTCGACCATAGAAGTTACGAAGTAATGGAGACTGTTGATCCAAGGGTTACATTGACNACGAGATCGAAGGGCATGAAAGACAATCAGTCTAGAGTGACGTGGCACAGTGACATCACCCAGGGTGACATGGACCCAAGTTTGACGTTCCATGTGTCACCTGGATTCATGCGTATCACATACCCTATAGGCCCATTACTATGTGACATGTGTCACCCCTGGCCCCTTCTACATGTCATCCCCTGGTACATGCCTGCCTAGCCAGAGTGGTTGGTGAAGTGACCGGAATTTCGAGAGTCGGGGACTTCAGGACTCCGAAGGATTTGAGGTGTAGTATTGTAGAGAGACCAAAAGGCTCGAAGGTCGGAGCCACATGCCAAGTTTATGGTACTTCAGGAGGTCTCATGCGTAGACAGTAAAGAGGCATTTAGTGCCAAAGTGTCGAAGCATCGAAGTGTTGGAGCCCCAAAGTGTTGAATTCCCTGCTGGCCTGCGTGTTAGAAGAAGATTGAGTCCAGTCGTGGGATCAGACGGTGGATGGAATTCCACCGTGGATGAAGGAAATTGAAGACAATACGTGTGAGGTGGATCCATGTGGGTGCCACATAGCCTTTGACCAATAAAAGTCAGAATAACTTGGAAAGGGTGTATCTTCCAATCTAGAGCTCAGATATGAGCGTGGAGGCAGTGGTTGGAGAGTTCCAGATGAGAAGGACGTGATAGAAATCTCATAATTAGGATTTGGGATAGTTAAGGAAAACAAAATTATGATGCCCCACCCCTTAAAAGAGCATTTAGGGGTTGGGTGTGTTACAAATTGTTATTAGAGCATGGTTATAATACTTGGCCTGCTTGGGATCATGGACGAGTCACGTAAAAAACATATTTAAAGGAATTTTAAGGGCGACACCCTATCTTACCTCTTTCCTAAAGAGTCTGGTTAAAATTTTATTGAAGAAAAGAATGAAACTTTCTACTATGTGTGTATATTTAAGAAATATGAATTGTGTGTTGTTCATAAACTAATAAGATGTTGTCTAACACTACGTGTTTTTTCAGCACTCAAGCAGTCATTAAATGGCGGGAAAACTACAAGTATAAAGGATGTTGATGTGCCATGAAGTGAGGGATGGCTCCAACAATAGAAATAAATAATCTGACAAAAGGAGGGCGGTGGAAACCCCTCTGGATCTGGCTAAAACTGTAAGGAGCCTCATGGATGAATCACAGAGTTACAAGGATGACAACAAGAGATTGATAAAGGAGCAATAAAAACAAATGAAAATTAATGTACTCTTGTTGCAAAGTTTATCTGATATACAGAGGTAGCTGCAGCATGGACCCACAACCAGTCATGTGGATTGACGACATGCAGAGAGAAGTCAAAGTCCACCTGAGATATGAAAACGTGGTCCCATAAGTGGCCACACTAGGAGGAGTACCTCGAGAAAGGTCCAACCTGGAGGCAGAAGACTCTCATTGGGAGAGTCCCATGGAGAGGAAACTAGAAACTCATAGGGATATTCTAGTAGAAAAACTATCTCACATTCTCAAAGGAAAGGAAAGAAGCGGAAGAATTCCAAAAGTCATGATCCTGAAGAGTTCAAGAAATCCAAACCACCCTCTTTTGATGGAGAGATTAAGAAAGGGGAAGAAGCAAAAGCTTGGATTCTTGGTTTAAATAAGTACTTCAGAGTCCATGACTACTTTGAAAACTTGAAGGCTCGAATATCCATCTTCAACCTGACTGGAAAGGATTCCATTTGGTGGGAATACCTTAGGAATGTGAAAGGAATCCATGAGAAGGACTTGTCAAGGAAACAATTTGAGAAATACTTCAAGAAGAAGTGTATGTTGGAGAAATACTTTGATGGGAAGACTAAGGAGTTCTATGAACTTAGGATGGGACAACTCACCATAGAGGATTATGTCAATAAATTCCTTAAGTTGTTGAGGTATGTACCCTACATAAAGGACTAAAAGGTAAAAGTGCAATGATTTATTAGTGGGTTACCTTAGACCTACCGAGACATGATTGAGTTTGATGAGCCAAAGACCTTAGAAGACAATATTTAGAAGGCAAGGTATTGTTATGAATAGTCCGTGAGTCAGACAGAACCTCAGGAGGACTAGAAGAAGAAGAGTAGTTCAGGATTCAAGAATAAGGGGTTTAAATCCTCATGATTTAAGAAATATGGGAAGGATTCTAGGATGAGACTTCCTACTAGAAGTGTTTATCAACAAAATTTACCCTCCCAGAGTGGAAATAAACCTTTTGGAGAAACCCCAAGAAAGACTGATAACCCAAAGACAAAACCCTTGAAATGTTTAGGTTGTGGAGAAGAACATATGTTGAGGAATTGTACACACAGACAAAAAAACAATAGGAGAGTCTACAACATTCAAGAAGCTACCACAATGAATGATGTGGCTAGGACCATGCCATATATTTATGCAGCCTTGGATAATAAACAAGCCAACCACCAAGCTTCAGTGGGGGATATGGAAGGTATGATTTCCAACCATTTAGTTTCTATTTTAATTGACCCTAGTTCTAATTTGAGTTATGTGGCCCCTCATACTATTGATAAGTGTAAACTGCAACTAATTAGACATGTTAATCCCTGGTTGGTACAAATAGCCACTGGAACCAAAAGAAAGGTAGCAGAGGTCATACTAGCTTGCCAATTCATTATGGATGGATTTCCCACCCAAGCGACCCTTAACATACTTCCCCTAGGATCTTATGGCCTGTTGATTGGTATGGACTGGTTAGCCACTTATAAAACCAAGTTGGAATGTTACCATAAAAATTTGGAGTGTGAAAATGAAGAAGGGAGAAAAATAACCCTTCAAGGTATTCAGAGGCATGTCTCAGTGAGACGAATATCAACCCTTCAAATGAAAAAGTATTGCAGGAATGGATGTCCTCTATATGCAATACATTTTTTGGAATCTGTTGAGGATGAAAAACCAAACCTAGAGGACCACCCCATATTAAGAGAGTATAAAGACGTGTTTCCAGAAGAGGTACCAGTTCTACCTCTGAGAAGAGACATTGACTTCTCCATAGAACTTGCACCAAGAGTAGTGCCAGTGTCTAAGACAAACTATAGGATGTGTACACTAGATCTAGTTGAGCTCATGCTACAACTAAAGGAGATGATGGACAAAGGCTACATCCGACCCAACGTGTCTCCATGGGAAGCACCCAACTTGTTTGTGAAAAATAAAGATGGCACACTCCGACTGTGCATAGACTATAAACAACTCAATAAGACAACCATAAAGAACAAGTATCCCTTACCAAGAATTGATGACTTGTTTGACCAATTAAGGGGTGCTTCTATTTTCTCAAATATTGACTTAAGATTTGGATACCATCAAGTCCAAATCAAAGATGAAGACATCCACAAAACAACCTTCGGGAAAATATATGGTCACTATGAATTTGTGGCGGTGCCACTTGGATTAACCAATGCCCCCACCACTTTTATGTGTTTGATGAATAATTTACTCAACAAATTCCTAGATATATTTTTATTGGTTTTCATTGATGATATCCTAATCTACTCCAAGAACATAGAGGAGCATGAAGAACATCTTAATTTAATGCTTCCAGTACTAAGAGAGAATCAACTCTACGATAAGTTTATCAAGTGTGAATTTTTCCAGAAGCAGGTCCATTACTTAGGCCATGTTATTTTTGAAGAAGGAGTGGCAATAGACCCTGGAAAGATCAGATCTATCATGGAATGGACTACACCAAAGGATGTATCTGATATCAAATCCTTTATTGGCTTAGCAGGATACTATAGAAGGTTCATAAAATGATTTTCCAATATTGGTTGTCCAATCACTGCCCTTCAGAAAAAGGGGGTTAAATTCATTTGGACATCAGAATGTAAAGAAAGATTTCAAGAACTGAAATACCTTCTAACCCACGCAACCGTACTGAAGATTCCAGACCCTGACGATGACTTCCTCATGTGTACAAAATCCTATAAGGAAGGACTCAGAGGAGTCCTTATGCAAGAAGGGCATGTAATTTTCTACAAATCCAGAAAATTGAATGAGAATGAAATCAATTAAGTGACCCATGATCTAGAGTTGGCTACCATAGTGCATGCTTTAAAAATGTGGAAGCATTACCTCCTGGGTAAGAGATTTGTACTTATGACAGACCATTGTGGGTTGAAGCACCTGTTTGACCATTTGAAACTCAATGCTAGACAATCTAGGTGGATGTCTCTCCTTAGTGAGTTTGATTTCGAAATCAAGCACATCAAAGGAAAGGAAAATAGGGTGGTCGATGCCCTTCGCAAAAGTGTGAAAATGATTCACCTGGAAACGGTAAGCACCTATAGAATGAATGTCATGGAGAGATTCAAGAATGCACAAGAAACATATGCATTTTTCAAGACCATTACGTCATACCTAAAGCAAGAGCCCATAGGGCTAAAGTATGAAGGCTATCAGATGTTGGATGAAGGCCTACTGACCTACACAAATAGATTGTATATTCCAAGTTGTGACGAATTGAATAGGTTCATAATGGATGAACTATACAAGAGACCATACATTGGTCATCTAGGTTATCAGAAAATGATCACGACCACTAGGAAACAATTCTATTGGCATGGATTGAAAAAGGACATAGCTGACTATCTAAAGTGTCTAGAATGCCATCAAGTTAAGGCAGAACACCAACACCCAACAGGGTTCTTACAGTCTCTACAAATTCCAGAATGGAAATGGGAAACCATCTCCATGGATTTCATCATCGAATTACCAAAATCGGCCAACCAGAATGATGCCATCTTGGTACTGGTGGAAAATTTGAGCAATTTTTCTCACTTCGTTACGATCAAGTCAACTTGCAAGGCAATAGATATTTCCAACATCTTCATGAAGGAGATATTCAGACTGCGTGGCATGCCTAGGGATATTATATCTGATAGAGACACAAAATTTACTTCCAACTTTTGGAAGTTCTTAATGGTTGCTTTTGAGACTATATTGTTGTTTAGCACAACGTATCACCCTAAAACGGATGGACAGACAGAAAGGGTGAACCAAATATTAGAATACATGTTAAGGATGCATGTAATGCATCAACCTAAGAAGTGGGAAGACTACCTTCCATTGGTAGAATTTTCTTACAACAACGATTATCAAGAGTCATTGAAGATGAGCCCTTTTTAAGCCCTCTATGGTAGACAATGCAAGATTCCAATCAGATAGATTAATACAATGGATAGAATTACAATCAGACCTGACATGATGAAAGAAATGGAACAACAAGTGATTCAAATTAAGAAAAATCTGAAAACTACTTAGGATAGATAGAAGAATTATGCCAACAAAAAGAGAACTCCCATAGAGTTCAAGACATGAGATCATTTCTATCTCATAATTAGACCCAGGAAGAGCTCCCTGAGAATGGGAGCTTGTGCCAAGATGGCACCCCGGTATTGTGGACCCTTTGAAATCTTAGATAGAGTGGGACCTGTATCCTATAGGCTAGCACTCCCTCCCACAGTGAAGGAACATGATATTTTCCATGTTTCATTATTGAAGAAATATGTACATGATTCTAATCATATAATTGACTGGTCTGTGATTTAGGTCGAGCCGGAGGGATAATTTATTCCAAAACCTCAATGCATACTAGACAGGAAGGAATCCTCACTCAAGAACCAAACCATTGCACATGTCAAGGTGTAGTGGAAATACTTTGGCCCATATGAGGCTACGTGGGAAATGGAGGATGCCATGAAAAAGGCATATCCATTTTTGTTTAATTCTGTGTATACAGAGCACATTGATAGATAGAACATCAAGGGCGATGTTCCTTTAAGGGGGAGGAGATTTTAACACCCCTGTTTCCCCCAGTTTGTAAATATAAATATATTGGCCGAGAGACTATGGAAAACTTGATATGTGTGAATGTTTAATTTGAGGAACCTTTGTATAAAAGGTCAATGAATGTAATTTATGTTATTAATAGAAAATTGATAAGTGTTGCATGACTCTTGAAAGGGGGGTTTGCCAAGATAGAACACAGATGCTATGAAAGAGATGGTGAGGGGAACCGAGAATGGTTGAGATAACCCCCACCAAACTAGTACCTTGTTGGATTTAATTGCTTGGGACCAGAACAGTCCTCTGACCCATGAATGAGTTACAGTCAGGATGGTAGGTGGGAAGACCTCCTCAAGAGTTAATGAGGGTATGGGGAAAAGTTCCCATCTATAAGGATTTCACATCTGACCACGGACTGGGAATTCAGGCCACATGCAATCTTGCTGAGGAAGGAAAGAAAGGAAGGCATGGTGGGCAGAGGAAGACCTGTGAAGAGAAGTAGGGAGAAGAGACTAAGCTCTCAAGTTCGAGGAATAATTGAGAAACGAACATGATCTGGTCATAGGAAGTCTTTAGCAGGTTTATGACAAAAGCTGATAAATGAGGCTGCTTAGTGACCGAGGAAGTACTTAGGTAGACGTCCTTGCTTGGTATAGAGAAGAACCCGTTGCCAGGATCCCGTGGGAGGAGGAGAGTAACCTCCATCCATAACTTTCACTGAGACGAAAGAAATGATTCTATCTCAGAGCATTGTGGTCTACCTTAGGAGTGGCCAATGGTAAATCTGTTAGGAGTGACTGAGCCTAAGGTTGGGTGGAAACATGCACCCCTTTCAGTAGTCACATCACATCGTCTGGTTCTGATAAGTGTTTTCATACTCTATGCATTAAAATGGAATAATGGATGAATGCATGTATTTATACATCTAAGAATGGTTTTTGTATTGAATGATCAAGTTATGTGTATGAATTTATCTTCCTGTGAACTTATGCTTCTTATTGATTGTTTATATGCCCCATATTAGCCTCAGGGTGTCGTGGGACGTAAACCCATAGGACGATCGAGATAGAAAGTATTGTTTCAATCTGGACCTGTCCGTCTGAAGAGGATATCTTATTCAGACTCCTTGCTATGTGACCGAGATATTATGCCCGAGTCCTTAGCAAATCCATGATGAGGAAGTTGTGTTTAACTCATGAGAGTTAGAAGGACCTATGTGACCAAGGTCTAGGAACCCCATGCTAAGCCTAAAGGAGCTAATTCCTTATGGCTTCGAAGCACTAGAAGTCAGGGACTTCAGAGTATTGTTAGCCCAAAATAGTCACAAACCGGTTGAAGGTGACCGAGAGTCACGGTTAACTGTAAGGTCGACTGGCGTTGGGCGGTTACCCTCGTGGTTAGATGAACCTGTCTTACCGACTAAACCAAGATCCAACTCCCCATCGCAATGTAGCGCGAGCCACTAATTGAGAATGTTCGGGGGTTCCCTCAACCGTTGGATCTACACCGAGATGAATTCAATGAAGTTCCCCTTCAGGAGAATGGAGATGCCATAGCATCAAACTTCCTGAACGCCGAAGTAAAGGAAATCCGTGGATTTGGGGATATCATTAGGAACCCTGCCTATTGTCCGATCATTTAGGAGGAGTGACCCATACACAATACTTCGACGAAGTCCTGCTTCGGGAGAATGGAGTGGCAGTAGAGCCAATACCTCCGAAGGACAGAGTCGTGAAGTAATGTGGACCATGGATCTAAGGATCCTTAGGGATCCCTCTCGACCATTCGATTGTGGGGACGCGTGAATTTTCTTCGTCCTATGATTTTGGTTGTCGAATCATCACCTAGGAAAAAATTACTTCCATCATACCTTTCATTTTCACAAAACCACTCCCTGTGGGGATTCATATGAAGGGATGCATCGAAGTCAACCAACCATGCCTCATGATCTGGATGTGTGCTTGAAGAATCCAAGTACACATCCCCTCCTTCTTCCTTGGAGGTATTTTCTTCTGTAGAAGAAGATTCTTTAGATCCCTTCTTTTTCTCAACTTTGGATCTACACGGCTTCTTGTAGTGCCCTTCCTTTCCACATCTCCAACATACCTTTACAAACTTTCTGGGAGATTTAGATCTACCCTTATACTTAGATGTCCCACTTGAGGATTTAGGTATATTTCTTTCTTGGGAGCATCCTCTTTCAAATAATGCGTCTGTGCTCTGTCCTTCCATATTCTTTCGTCTCATCTCCTCCGACAACAAGGATGATACCACTTCATCAAACTTCAAGGAAGATGTATTACTACCTATGCCCACAACTTGATTATCCCACGAGTCTTGTAAAGAAAACAGTAAACTGATACACTTATCTTCATCTAAAATTTTAATCTCAACATACTAACTAACTTACCACAATATTGAAGGCATTCAAATGCTTTTCCACCGAGTCTCTATGTCTTATCCTTAGGTTATACAACTTCTTTCTCTAGAATAGTTTATTCAATAGGGATGACTGATACAACTTCCCCAACTTATCCCATAAATCCTTGGTTGTAGCTTCCTTTGACACACTCAGTAATACTGAATATGAGAGAAACAATCAGATTGTGCTCTTCGCCTTCCGATCCATATTTTGCCAGTCATTTGTTGAAGTTCCTGTAGGTGCAGTACCTGGATCTACTGCGATCCACTGATCTATGTCCACCAATAGATATTCCATATTGAGCTTCCACAACTCAAAATTTTGTCCATTAAACTTCTCGATCTCCATTTTCGAATTGCTCGCCATTTATTTTCACCTAAAAAATCAATACCACAAATATCCCATTGTAACAAGGATTATCACAGTCCCTAGACAAACCCTTGACCACAAAGGCGTCCCCATGAAGCCAACAAAGCTCTGATACCAAATGTAGATTTTAACCTTGTACAATATTTACTACAAACATATTTTCAGTAAAAGAACATAAAAGATACAATGGAAAATACAAACATTACACAAAGATTTTTCCCCTAGAAACACAAACCGGGAAAACCAGGATATTCTATATTCATTCATAGTGATACATTGTTTACAATACAATATACATATAGGATCCAACGACATCCAAAACCCTAACCCAATGACCTAGATTAGTCAACAACCCTTATTCCTTAACTGAAAAATAGAAAAACCATCGGAAAAAAACAATGTGCCAAAAAACTGCCAAACAATTGACATGAAAATCGAGGCAACACAAAAAACGAGGCAAAAATGTGACACGTTTCTCAAGAAAAAAAAAATTCTCGGGGGCGCTTCCCTCAAACCCCCCCACGGAGGTCTAGCAACCCCCCCTGCGCGACCACTACAATGCTGACACTACTACTCGTGCAAAGAATATAACACATACCCAACATTGATGCCCCTGTATAGTATTACGAATATTCCTCACGTTGTCTTCTACTTCTATAAGTGATTTATTCCTTGTCTCCTTGCCTCATGAAACCACAAACCCCCTCAGGCTGACAAGATTGAGGCTCTGATACCACTATATTGTCCCTTACTAATTTTTCAATTTTTAACTCAATTTGTCGTTGTGGACATTTGGTCAAACAGTTTGAGTGCACACTCAAGACCACTAGAAAAATACCCTTTCTTTGTGTTATAGCTTATTTTGGGCAAAACAATTTTTGTCAAGACACTTGATAGAACCTCTAAACCCCACTGTGTATTTTTTTGGAATTTTTACTCGGTATGTTGTGTAGATTCTTTGTCAAACAATTGCTACTGTAGTGGTTTATGAGTGTGTTGATATAATAGTTTCAAAAACAATTTGCATCCCCTTTGGAAATTATTTGACATGTAATAATAAAAAACAATACATGGAATAGTAGAGATAAAACCAACAACAATATAGATAAAGAAATTGATTGTTTGTTTAATTCTTGGTCCTGGATGATACATCTTATAAGTTAATAAAAATTTAGCGTACACACTCAAGACCATTATAAAAATACCCTTTATGTGTGTTGTAGCTTCTTTTGAGTAAATGTTTTTTTATCAAGACACTAGGTAGCACCTATAAACCCCAATGTATATATTTTTGGGAATTTTTACTTGTTTTGTTGTGTAGATACTTCATCAAACAGTTTCTACTGTAGTGGTTTATGAGTGTGTTGATATAATAGTTTCACAAACAATTTGTAGCCCCTTTGGAAATTATTTTCCATGTAATAATAAACAACAATACATGGAATAGCAGTTGTAAAACCAATAACAATATAGATAAAGAAATTGATTGTCTATTTAATTGTTCATCCTAGCCGATACATCTATAAGTTAACCCACAATATGCCTTAATATTACGAAAAAAAAAAAAAAAAATACTATTTGACCTGTAGACGGATGAATGTACAACAATGACAAGGAAATAGACTATCCTGGAGATGATTTGTTGTTGCAAAAATGGAGTATGTGAAGGAACATTAGTCTAAAGGAAAGATACTTTTCTAAGTATGGTAGCAATTCAAACCACATATGTGACTCAAGATCACACAATCAACTCTACTTTAGATCTATAAAAAATGATCTAGCAGTAAACCCTTCCCTCAACAAACAAGTACCATGTCCCGGCTGTGATATCCTTTAAGACAATTACACCCAACTTCAAGGAGGATGTGCCCCTCAAAGGGAAGTGCCCAATAAGCAAGAAATATGTCCAACAAGCAAGAAATGCACCCAACCAGTGAAAATTGACCCCTTCAGTTAATAAATTGACCCCTTGGTCACTAAATTTGCCCAACACTGTTGGAACTCAACATCTATGAAGAAAACGACCCAAAAAACTCAAGAACTTAGTCGCCACAAAGAGAACTGAGTCTCATATAAGGAAAAATTTGCTAGCAAAAGATGAAATATTGATCCACATGAAGCACATTGAAGAAATATGAATGATCTCTTCCCTATGACTAGCTAGGGTGGATGGTCTCACCACCGAAACCAATATTTTTATCTCTAGGGTTTTTCGTCCCAAGACCCAAAGCCATAAGAGCTCTCTCAATTTCATTTTTAGAAAACAACATATGCACCATAAGAGAGGTGCCCCTCATTCTTCTTTTATTCTCTTATTGACCCCTTTGCGACTGTTTTACCCTTTTAATAAGTTAAAGTGATCTAGATTTATGAGCAGAACGAAATGAATAACAGATTGAATACATTAACACATAGATATGGAGAACAACAACATATATCTAGTGAACAATAAATTCTATTGAATAAATAAAATAGGTTGAAACTGTAAAATTGCAGAACTGAAAACAACTTTCTTGAATGGTGGTAGCTATCTTTGAGAAGAGATGTGGTTTCTATGTGCATCCGTCTGAGAAAAATGATTACAATGAGGCTCCAGAGGCCGTTTTAACATTACTCATGAATGCCAAAACCCTAGACATCCAAAAACCTAACCCTAGGAGATGAAAGATTAAAAGTTATGTGGGCCTCGATGGGTAAGTTGGTATCTCAACTTCCTGAGGTCATAAATTTTGCATACGACCTTCATTTTAGGCATGTGATAGCCTATTGGAAAGGTATTTTTGAGAAATACACATTATACCGTCAAACTCTGACTTTGTCTATAGTTTGACATTGGAAAGAAAAAAAAAAACATTGTGTAGGGCCCTAGAATGGCCTTGGAAGTACAAAAAGATGTACTGAGATGAAAATATCCAAAATAAGCCAATTGGATTAGGTGGGCAGCCACCAATCTCCACCCAGAAGCTGTGTAGGGATTCAGAAAGACCTGAGAGTGTAGAACTGACAATTACAAAGGATTACAAAATAATGTGCTTAATTAAAAACTCTTAAGAGGAGCCAGTTGGAACAGATGGGTGGCCACCAATATCCACATGGATTAGTCCTCCCCCCTTAGGAAGAAATGGTCTCCATACTTTCCTTGGTGTAGGATATTCCCTGCCTTGACAACCTGATAAAGCCAGATCCTCTATTGGTGAGTTCCCTTGTCATGTGTGTCCACTATCTGATCAGTGGATGCATGTTCCATGCAGTCAGGGTTGAGCTCTGTTGGTGTTGGTTTTTCTGTGATCTCTGAGGTGTCCAATAATGGTGGAAAATATGGTTGAATGAGTTCCACATTGAACACTGGGTGAAAGCCAAGGAAGGGTGGAGTGTAGAGCTCAAAATCATTGCTACCCACAACCTTGGTGATAGGGTAAGGCCCATAGTGAAGTGGGTGGAGCTTTTGATGGGGCCTTGTAAGGCACTCTTTCTACAAATGTAACTAGACATTGTCTCCCACCTAAAACTTGTATAGTTCCTGGTGTTGATCATGGCAGTTCTTATACTTAGCATTGTATTTTTGCAAAATAACATGGACCTGTTGGTGGATGTGTTGAATCCTCTCAATGAATCTAGTGGCTTTGTCGGCCTTAGACTGAACATGGGAAGAATCTATATGTGTTGTTGCAAGAGGCAGTGCAACATCAATGGAACCCAAGGGTTGGAATCCCATCCCTACCTGAAAGGGGATATGGTTGGTGGAGCTATGGAGAGCCCTATTGTAGTTGTGTTGAACATAGGGAAGACTCTCATCCCATGTACGCAGATGCTTAGAGTTATACATGCACATGATGTGCATAGTCAGCCAATTGACGACCTTTGTTTGGTCATCGGTTTGAGGGTGGAAGGAAGTGGATTTAGTGAGATTGGTGTCCAACAGTGACGAGATACTCAACCAAAATGTGTTAAGGAACCTGATGTACCGATCAGAGATGATGGTCTATGGTATCCCAAAATGGACCCACACTTTTTCTAAGAAAAGATTGGCAATATCTGTCGTTGTGATGCTCTTCTTACAGGTTGTGAGAATGGCCATCCTCGAAAATCGATCAACCACCACAAATACACAATCATTGCCTTGCTTGGTGGATGGAAGGCTAGACATGTAATCCATCGAGATGGATTCCCAAGGCCTCTCAGGAGTAGGAAGAGGGGTGTATAAGCCTTGCTTCTTGATAGCTAACGTGGAAATGGCACATGAAATGAAAGATATAATATACTTGTTGATGTCCTGTCGAAGTTTTGTCCAAAAAAAATGTTTCTATAGAACGACCATAGTTTTCTCCACGCAAAAATGTCATGCCATCCAACTGTAGTGAGCCTCCCATATCAGCTTTTCATGCTTGCTTGAAAGAACACAAAGATGGCCCAGATGGCATAACAACCTATTCTGAATGTGAAAATCGGTGACATTCATGCATGTACCCAAGAGATGATAGGTAGTGGCGAAGATTGGATCTTGATGATAAATTTGGGGCCACTCAGATGCCTCATGCCCACAAGAATTGAGAACAATGGTGAGTGTAGACAAGAGAGGTCAACTGAGGCAGTCAAAGACATGATTTGTTCTCTCTATCATATACTTGATGTTGAGATGGAACTTCTGCAGGTATGTGGATCACTTCTGATGGCAGTCGTTCTGCAACTTCCCCTATGTCTGTATCAACTACAAAGGTTTGTGATCAATGTGGATGATTGTCTCCTTTCCTAGAATGTAATGTTTCCATTGACGACAAGATTGTACAATGGAATACATTTCCTTGTCATAGGTGGGTTATTTGCGAACAATATCTAAGAGTGTCTCACTATGGTATGCTACCAGATGACTGTGCTAAGTGAGAAATGTGCCTACAGCATAGCCAGATGCATCAGTCTCAATCTCAAATGGTTGTTGCAGATCGGGTAAGGAGATTACTAGAGTTTAAAACAAGTGATTCTTCAGATCATCAAATGATCGTTATTGTCCCTTCCCCCACATGAATGTTTCCATTCCACCACCCTTGGTCACTTGGTTGGGGTCCATCCAATATGGGAGAATCCCAGCACGAACTGTCGGTAGAAGTTGGCAAGTCCCAAGAAGCTTTGAAGCTCGGTTAGTGTGGTAGGGGCTGGCCAGTCACATATGACTTGGATCTTAGTTGGATCCACATGTACCCCATGCTCATCAATAATGTATCCCATGTATTGGACCCTATTCATGCCAAAGGAGCATTTTTCCAAGTTGGCATACAACTTCTCCTGTCGCAGAGTGCTCAAAACCTGTTGAATATGTTGCATGTGCTCCTCCCAAATTCTATTGAAGATGAGGATGTCATCCAAATATACCACCACAAAATATTTGGTGAAGGGTCTCAAGAGTCAATACATCAACCATCAACCTCATTAAGGTTGGTGCATTTGTTAAGCCAAATGGCATGACCAACCATTCAAAGAGATCTTCTTTAGATTTGAAAGTTGCCTTCCATACATCAGTTGGATCGATGGGAACCTGGTGGTAGGAAGACTTTAATTCAATCTTGCTGAAGGAATTTAGTCCCTTAAGTTGGTATAGAAGGTCATCAATTCGGGGAATTGGGTACCGGTTCCTGACTGTGATTCTATTTAATTCTTTGTAATCAATGCAGAGCCTCCAGGTCCTATCTTTATTTTGCACTAGTACAATCAGGCTTTCACAAGGGGAGGAGTTGGGTCTGATGTTCCCCTTTTGAAGTAGCTCTTAGATATGATGCTTGATCTCGTCATTTTCCATTAGCAAGTGACGATAGATTGGTCCATTAGGCAGAGGTGCACCAGGGGTTATATCAATTGGATGCTTGACTTGGTAGTGCGTTGGTACCCTAGTGGGTGAGGAGAAGATGCCTTTGTACTATTCCAAGATCCTGTCCACTTGATTTGCTGAAAAGAGAGGATCTGTGTAGAGGCCACAGATGTGGCGGTGACCTTATTATTAAAGTGAGCATAGATCACAAAGAAGAATAAATTTTCGGTTTGTGAAATGACCTTACTACATTGCTTAGCATAGATTAAAGAAATAGCGATAGGCGATGCTACATTTGGTATCTTGTACAATTTTCTACCCAAATTAATAATAACATTGCGGGGTCTAGACTCTTACACAACATGTCACTTCCACAAAACAAGTTGTTCTTGGATTAGAGAACCAAATCTTCTTCTCCCCTTGAGGGGTTGGGGGTGAGAAATTTCATTGAATAAAAGTAACTAGTTTGTGAGCTTTAGTACGATACCTTCACTTGTTTTGAGGAAGAAATGCAGTTTTATCTCCCTCTCGGTCGGCTCACCATGGAAGGTCTTTATTTTGATCTCTCGACTATTGTTACACATTATTTTCGTCACTCTTATGACCATTAATTATTTAAACCTATCGTTTGTCTTTAGAAGGATCAATAGGCTGAATTCCTGAAGAAAGAAGGGAGAAGAACTTTGCCAGAGAGAAGAAATTGTATTTTCCTTTGTAAAAACCCTATTAAGGAAGATCACCGCAAGATGCACTATACGCAGGGTGCGGTGATGCCTGATTGTCGCACCCTTCTCTGAAGCTAGAATGTGATGTCATCGCAGGCTGCACTATAGCTAGGGTGCAACGATTTCTATACGTGGGAAAAACGGGCATCTTCTCGATGCTTCTAGAAGGAGAAGCTTCTATGGTAAGTTGGCCTCCGATTGGTTTGGATCTTACTCATTTTTCTGATTTAGTGGGATCATCCTAACCTCCTCACCTTATCCTCTTCATATTATAAAAGGAGAGGAGCTCGCATGGAGAAAGTTAGCTTGATTGGGGTTTGAGTGGTTTTGTAGCTTGGAGTTTTTGGAGCTTGTATATTGGCTTTGAGTTTTTCTTTGTCAAGATAGATTGTGAGTAGCTATCAGATCTACAGTCTCAGAATCCATGGATTAGAAGTGTGTGGGAAGAAATGAATTGTTGAAAGGAACCTGACAACATCAAGGCATCTAGTTGTATCTTTCTTCCACATTCATTAATACAAATATACTTTTATTTCCTATTTGAATGTCATTTGTTCATATTGTATGATTCCTTGATCACGTACATAGTTTCATATAAAATAGACTCTGTTATTCTTGTCTTCGTTGGCTTGTGTTCTTTCGCATATATTTCTCCATAAACC
>JASDQU011310181.1:0-25244 GCA_032191745.1 Picea mariana
CAGAAAATTTAGACACAAGAATTTTCGGTCTAACTTCGACCCTGGAAAAACCCACAAGGGGAAAACCAGTGAGAGAGGGATTTTTATTATTATTGAGCTTCTGAGAAATTTCTTTTACAGCATATTCATCTTCAGAAATTTACACAAACTTATCTGGACTTTCTTTCGCAAAAAAATCCTTCTGAACAGTCCTGCAAAATGCTCCTCGATTTCTGTCTCAGAAATCCGTACAACTGTACGACTGTCCCAACAATTAATGTTGTACGGACTATCTCGAAATTCGTGCCTAAACTCTGCTAAGACTGTACGGAAAACCCAGCATGAATAGCTCCTTGAAAACTGTGTTGTACGGCCCTCAAAATTCGTGCCAAACTCTACGGACTGAATGGAAATACACTCAGAAATTAATTGCAGCAGTTACCTCGATTTCTGTGCCAATAAATGGCTGTACGACAGCCTTGGGATGCATGCCAAACTCTTCGGAAATTATTCTGCTATCTCCCTCAATTTCTATGCATGAAAAATGGTTGTACAGCCTCTAGAAATCCGTACCATACGGTCCGCATTAATGGTTGTACCTTGTCTTGATATTCGTGCTAGCTTGTTGCCTTGGGATGCACGCCCAGCTCTGCAAATGCTGCCTCTATTTCTCCAGCTCGACCTCCTCTCTTTTCTCTCTTGCTCTCTCAACAAGAAAATGGATGAACAACCCACAATGGGTGCGCCCTCTTGCCCTAATCGACCTCATGAGGGAAGATGAGGGGTTTTCTAATCTAACGGTTGAGATTAGATTAGATGAGTGGCTAAGATTAGGTGTCTCTTCATTCACCCTCACTTTAGTCATAAAGTTATCTTTTAATTTGCATCTCACAAATTAATTTGACTAGGACTCACATTAGGCACTTTCTCCCCCTTAGGCGCCTAGGGAAGAGAAACACTTGCCTTGGTACTTTATTTAATTAAAAATTTAACATTGACATCGTACGACAGTCGTACAGGCCTTACACACCATTGGAGGGGTCTCTTCTCTTCCTCTTTTTTATTGATTTCTGAATAGAACGAATTGGGATGGGCCTCCAATCACTTTAGAGGAATCCCAACATTTGTTTACAGTAGAACAAAATTATACTGGCATCCCATGGTATTGTCAGAGGAGAGCAAAACGAAATTGTGTTGCTGGTGTTTTATTGCTTCCCATGAGATTGCCAAGGACTGGCATAATGTGTTCATTTCGAACTAAATGAAGAGGTAAACAAATAATAATAGTTAAAGTCCAGGAAAAACGTTTTTTCCATCCAAGCATAATAGCAAAGGACAAATGATTTCGTTCTTGAAGAAAAACATTTTTGGCACCCCTAGAAATGAAGGGAATTGGATGTGAATTATCAATTCATTATTTCGCTATATTTATTTGACAAAAATAGTGGAACGTTCCTTGATATACTCCATAACTTAGCAATATCTCTATCTCTTTCAAGCACCAATAATTATGGGCAATTAAATTCTTACTCCCAGCAATAGATTTTTAGAATGGCCACTGAGTACAAAGCAATTCAAAGCCACAACAAAATTTTGAATTACTTCTCGAATTTCAATGTTCAGTTGAGCTACTTTTGTCTATGCTAGTTCAACATTGTGCCACCTGCAACAAGCACATCACGAAGTCGAATGAGCTTAAATCTGTTTCTGATTTTGTCTAACTCAATTGATTTCAAGTATTGTGAATTTAACATCTCTGAATACTTATTGGAAACTAGACAAATCTTTCCATATGCAAAGATGGGATGCTGAGATTTGTGAAGTTACATGTGCTAGAGTACATGTTTTGATGTTGGGTTCCACATACGGTAGTGCAATCTTTGGAACCTCCATTTGTTTGAGTTGCAATCCAACTTTAAGAGTGAGCACAAAGAAGAATGAAGTGAACAGTCATATAGTAGAAAGAAGCCAAGAAATCATGATATATAGGCTCCCATGCTTGGCAATTTGCACTTACAAGCTCCAAAATAATCTTACTAGTTTTTGACTGGTAAGGTTTGAAGATCTCTGTTGGAGAATAGTACAGCAAGTTAATAGCATTACTCAGCATTGCAATGAGCTCAAAAACCCTACAGAGCAATCCTAAGAGCATTGCAATGAGCTCAAAAACCCTACAGAGCAATCGTGCATTGATTGGCATATCAACAACTAATGTTTATTTGTCATTGCATAGTCATTTAGCTTCTTGTGTGCCGGTTGTGTAAGAGAAAGAGCCAACCAACAAATCTGGAGCAGAGGTTGCACAAAGAACAAGCCTTGCATCCATCAAATGTATAGAGGTTTTTGTATATGGCATAGGATAGAGACTTAGTAGCCCTTCTGAAGGTAGAACACTTGGTATGAGACCTAGACAGAGACAAGAAATTTATTCGGCACATGGTCCGTGTTGGTGAAGCGATTGGGTTATAAGTCCCTCGTTTACGGATCACAAGTATTACAGAAATTTGAGGAGATATTTGTGCGGCACAAGTATGAAGTCCAGGGAATATCAAATGTTGAGAAAGGAAAATTAAAAAAGTTTCTCATTGAGGAGGCTAAGAAAACCACACAACTTACATGTGCCTTGACCAAAGTTGAAGAATATATTAAAAGTTTTTCTAGAGAGTTACCAACTTTGAAATCACTTCAAAGGCAATATGTTTTTCCCCATAATGATATGTGTAAAATTTTATTTGACCAATGGGAAAAATACGATAAAGAAATAGTTAGCAATCAAACCCCCAGTTCAAGGTTAAGTCTTTAGTTGGCTATTATAACCAATTTTGAAATGTATTTATAAGAGGATTTGAGAAGTAATATGAGCTTTTTAGGAAAATTGTTTTTTATGAACCATTTTGTAAAGAATTATTTATGATATGATGGCTAATTGAGAAGTCAACCATTGGCCAAACAGTTTTTATCACTAAAGAGAGCTTTTCCTGTGTGCATTATTTTGCAATTCAACTAATAGCGTGGATGTTTTATAAGAAATCTCACTTTCTCTATTTCATGCTATTCTAAAACAATATTGACATTTCTTTCATTTCATTTCTTCAAGAAATCTAAGTCATTTGTTTTATAGAATTTTATTGTGTTTTAAGTTCAATTTCTTCCTTTTACTAGAAAGCATTGTTATTTCATCTGATGAATTTCTGTAGAACTAACTCATAGACTTCTAAAGAATAAAGTGATAATATTTCTCTGTTTTGAGAGCTAACTCTCAAGATTGCACATTTATTGCAAGTATTATTAGATAGTAAGTTTTTTTTTCTATAAAATTTTGAAAATGGATAAAAAGAAATATCATAAATATTAAAGCTTATCGAAAGGTTTCCAGGCAATAATTTGAAGGGATTTTCTATACAAAATAAGGAAAAGTTTAATTGGGCCTCTTTTCTGGGTTAAACCCTTGGTGTTGACACTTGGGTATTTTTCCCTGTCAACAAGTACCATCTTGTGTGAGTTGTGACACAAATGTCATGGTCACTTGCACTATGGAGCACTTCCTATCTTGAAGAAGTTGGTACAAGGATTGTCAAAGATCAACATAGAGAAGGAAGGTATCTACAAATGATGTGCTCTTGGTAAGCACAACAAGATGCTTTTCCTAACAATGAGCAGAGATCAAGAGGAAGTCTTGATCTAATCCATTCAAATGTATGTGGACCTATTTTATGCTTCCTTGACGAATAGTTTATATGATGGTGTTTTTATTGATGATTTCTCTCGCAAGACCTAGATCTATTTTTTTGAAAACCAAGGATGAGGTGTTTAGCAAGTTCACAGAGTCCAAAGCCTTGGTTGAAAATCAAACATGGGGGAAGATCAAAGTACTTCGTTTAGATGATCATGGAGGAGAGTATACCTCTACAAAGCTTAATTCTTTGTGCAAGGAATGTGGTAATAAGAGGTAGTTGGTGATGCCTTACAAACCACATTAGAATGGGATCGTTGAAAGGAAGAATGGGTCTATCATTGAAATCACTAACTCTCTTATTCATGACATGGATTGCCCATGAGTTTTTGGGTTGAAGCTAGTAATACAGCCATGTATATTCTGAATAGATATCCTCACAGGATCTTGAAGGACATGACACCAAAGGAGACATTCACTTATTTCAAACCAAATATATCTCATCTTCATGTGTTTGGGAGTCAAGTTTATATTCATGTCTCTAAGGAGAAGAGGTCAAAGTTGGAACCCTCAAGTATGAAAGGTATTTTTGTTGGATACAGTGAGACTTCCAAGGCTTACAGGGTCTACGTTCCAGTGTAGAAGAAGACAATGGTGAAAAAGACATGAAGCTTGATGAGGATGTGAGGTCTTCATGTTCACAAGACTCTCCCTCAATGATTGAGGAGAGTGAGGACACTGTTGTTCCAAATATTGATCCTAAGTTTCATGATGAGTCTGATTCAGGTGTGGATGAGGTGAGACTAGGCTCACATATGCCTTCACCTTCTACTCCAGTGGACACGAGACTAAGATGGCTCACTAAGACATTGCAAGACATTGAAGATGTTAATGATTGCAGCTATAGGAGACATCCTCCAGCCTACAAACCTGTGAGATGTGGAATATAGCAGCTATGTGAAGTCTTACTCTTAGCTTACAAACCTGAGAGAAAGCCCCTAATAAAGGGTTCGTGGTTCCAGCCTGGGACAGGGGCTAGGAATGTATATGGCCTCCTCCATGACGTGAGAGAGAAGAACTCCAGATGATTATCCAATGTAAGAGTGATCTGTTGAGTTAGAGAAATCCCGAAAAGCACCGGGCACGTCATTATGAGAATAAGAACGAAGATGATGTGATGGCCTCCTTTGAATAGCAGCAGAGTTGATGTGAAGACTCCAGATGATCCTCTTGTCGGTAGCAATGGGAAAGCAGATCTGTAGAGCAGACGTGACTATGGCTGAGCATAAGTGCACGTGTGAGGACCTAGTTCATCTGTGTAATGCAGTGACTCAGATCTATGACATCCCTATGGATGTAGCCCCTAGTGGATGAGCACTAGTGGATGTATCAGATCCTTTGCTATATATTGTTCAAGAGTCGGACCTACCTGTAACCCTAGTTATTGTGTAAAGTGTACAGGTCGGCCCTATCTTATTGTTTCTAAAGATAAACTGTAAAAGATAATTAATAGTAATATTAATATTAATTATTATAATAATAAACAATTAATATGTCTAAGTGAGGTCAACCCTATTGTGCCAATAGACACTTCATTTGATAGGATAAGTCTAATATAAGTAAGATGAAATCTTTCATTTGTAGACACGCACTCACTTGCAAGTTTTGGAAAGTTCAGCAAGTACACTTCTTGGTAAAAGTTGCCCACCTCTCTTGGGCGCTAGGGTTTCTAGGTTTTGTGCACCCTCTTGTGTGCTAGGATATTCTTGGTGGTGAAAAGGTCTTTCTCTTGAAGAGTATAGCAAAGGATTTGTCTGGGTTTTCCTCCCTTGTTTGAGAAGGGTTTCCCAGGATATATCTTGTGTTCTTGTGCATGGTGCTTCTTCATGTGATCTTGGTTGCTGCAGCATTTATGGTTATGGTTAATTGTTAAAATGAAATGAACTTCATATTTAGCCTAAATGTTATGAAAAACTAACATGGTATCAGAGCATAGGTCATGAAAGAACCCATTGCACAAGCATCCACCAAGTCTCATCCCTTATCAGCATTCTTCACAAGAAAAAGGAAAAACGTAACTGTTGTCGTACATGAAAATTAGGGCTTTTTATTGAAGAAGATTTTCAGCCTCAAAACCTTCTAGAAAAGTGCGCCCTAGCCCAAGGAACTCTTTGGCACCTTCAGCACACCTTTTCAGTGGGTAGATCTCCCAGAAAGTGAAACCCTAGTTTTCACAAAGTACCAGAAGTACCAGAAAACCAAAAGTACCAGAAGTACCAGAAAACCAGAAGCACCAGAAGTACCAGAAAACCAGAAGCACCAGTCCAGAAATCCACTGGTCAAGTTTGAGGGGTAAAATTTGGATTTTCAGAAATCTGACTGCATCAGCTTACTCGCCTCAGCCCAGTGCATCTATCCCCTGGATCAGAATTTCAAAATTTGAAGTTTGAAAAATTAGGGTTTCCTCATAAAACCCTAAGTTGCAGTTTCATAATTAGTTGCAATATCAGTTGAAGTATCAACTGTTGCACCAGTTGCAGTCACCCTTGAAGTCTTTTAAGAGTTATTACCATTGCTACCAGATGGTGCCACTACCTGTAAATACTATTAGAGGTATGTACTCACATATGTTTAAATTGTTAAAGCTTTAAAGGGTATTTGCAGGAGAAGGGATCTCTTGCCATAAATCCAAAAGGATCTCAAGATCCAACACATTCAGAAGAATAATGCAACCCAGGTTTGATTATTCTAATATGCATCTATTTGTTATGACATTTATTTGATCTAGGTTGCATGTTGAAGCTATGACCATCATACTAACCTTTGGTCAAAATTAAAGTCAAGATATTAGATGGATTAAAGTTGAGATCATAGAATTTGTTCTCTAACCCAACCTTTTGTCAAGATAGAATATTATCCCCTATATCGGCAATTGATTGGGTCGTTGATGTATCTAGTTAATACTCGACCAGATATTTTCTTTGTTGTAAACACCTTAAGCCATTTCCCCGTGGAACCCAGACATGAGCATTGGATAGCTACAAAGCATGTTCTAAGATATATTCGTGTGAAGCTAAACTATGGTTTAAGATACACCTCATTTAGTGATATACAGCTTCATGGATTCACAAATTCAGATTGGGCAGGGAGTGCAGAAGACGGGAGTACTTCAGGGATGTGTTTCAGTATGGGCTCTGCTATGATATCATGGGCCAGTAGGAAACAAAATTTTGTCGCACTCAGCACAGCAGAAGCAGAATATATCGCAGCATGCGAGGCATGTATCGAAGCAGTATGGCTGAGGAAGCTGATTTTTGGATTATTTCATCAGGTACCAGATTCGACCATAATACACTGTGACAATCAAAGTTGTATAAGGTTATCAAAACACCCAGTGTTTCATGACCGATCGAAACATATTGAGATCAAATACTACTTTATTCGTGATAAAGTCCAGGAAGGAGAAGTGAAACTCCAGTATATCTCCATAGATGAGCAGGTAGCAGATATTCTGACAAAGCATTTGTCCAGGATAAAGTTTGCGTACTTATGGGACAAGATGGGGTTCATGGAGATAACTCCCTTAGCTGAAAGGGAAGAGATGGCTCCCAAGGTTGGGAGGGAGCACTGATACATATTATTGATTCATGGGCAGTCATTTTCCAGTTTGGAAAATGGTCCAGGTTGGGCAGTTCCTTTCCAGTCCGGAAAGTGGTTAGAGATTTCTGGCGAACAAGCATTTTCCAGTTCGAAAAATGGTCCAGATCGAACAGTCATTTTCGTAATGAAAATGGTCCGATAGATTGTTGATGTACCATAGACAGTGATTCCCCTTGTGGCCAGTGTGGGGGAATGGTCTAGGACAGTCATTCTTCTTGGCAGTCACTCTGAGTAGTAGTCAAGTAGAATGGTCCACCTTGCCAGGCAGTCATTCTTTCGAAGTTCACAGTTGTTTGCAATTTCGAAGAATGGTTCGTTTTGGAGGTTGGTGCAGGATAGTCATTTCCTTAGGAAATGGTCCGGACAATCATTCCCTAGGGCAAACTCATTCTCTCCAGTTTGCACTATGATTAGTGCCGGAGGAATGGCCCAGTTAGGAGAATGGTCCAGGTTCAGCAATCGGGGACAGGCATTCCCTATGGCAGACTCATTCTCTCCAAGTTGCACTATGATTAGTGCCGGAGGAATGGCCCAGTTAGGTGAATGGTCTAGGCTCAGAAATCAGAGACAATTATTCTTCTATGCTTGAGAAGAATAGTCCAAATAGCCCATGGCTGATATTTTACCTTCTAAGGGCAGATAGTCTTCCAGATCTCACAGATGTGAGTGGAAAAATGGCCCAGATGACTCAGTTTGTATCATGATATTGTTTATACAAATTGATATCAGATTATATGATTGTTGTAGAGACTGTATATCTCTGGACAGTAGTTGTATGCTATTGTAGTGGATGTGAACCACTGATAGTGATTGTGTGTCACTGGTTAGTAGCAATGTGCTACTGAGAGTGGTTGTGTACCACTGGATAGTAGTTGTATACTACTATGAATAAACACAATTGTGTTCTATTGGATAGTGATGATGGTGCTCGTGATTTGATAATGAGATAGCATGTGTGGCTATGATGATGCTACTAGATGAATGGTCTATTTGTGCTCAAGACCATTACCTTTAATACCTCCCTAGCTAGGAGGGAGTGTTGATATTATGGTAGCTGCGGGAGGTATTAACCTCCACTTGTAACCTTTATTAACCTCCACTTGTAACCTTTAACAAGATTAGAATATTCCGAGAAGCAAGAGAAACCCTAAAGGCTTGGATAATAACTCTAGAAGACTAGTCGGTTTAATGGAATAATTAATATTGAGTTATTAGTCCCCAGGAAGAGAAGTCCGCCCAGACAGCTAAGATGGAGCAGTATAAATAGAGAGCGTTAGAGCTCATTTGTGACTCACTCACTCGCAACTGCATAAGACCAGTTGGGCGCAAGTTTGGAGAGGAGCTGCAGTTGCACCTGCTTAAACTTGTATTTCGGTTTCTGGCTTGGACTTTCTGCTTAATCTTTGGTTATCTTTGTTTGGTGGGCTAGCCTTGGTTGGCTATTGATTTGCTACAGGAATTCTTCTCTCTGTCAAGGTTAAGGTGCTCGGGGGTGGCCTTTGTGCCTATGATTGGGTGACAATATTGCTATATTGTCTATGGTTAAACGAGCACACCCACTTTTCTAACATCTGAGGGGTCTCCAGATATATGCCAGGTACGTGGGAGCTCAAATCCGCAGTAGTGTTGTCTACTGCGCAACCATTCGAAAGGGGCATTCCAATATACTCTAGGTACGTGGAAGAACCACACAGTCCCCGGGTTGTAGCGCTGACAAGTAACGATAGCTCCTACGTTTAGAGGCGTCGGAATACGTCTGTACCTAAAAGACCCGAAGACTCTCCCAAATTTATGTGATACTCCTTTCATCCTCTTAGCGCCTAGCTTAGGGATAACTAAGGAGTCACATCTCGAGGCCCACAGGTTCTAGACATGGAGTACCGAGAGCCAGATGACTTGAGCATGGCCCTAGAAGGCCCCTCTTTTCTTCAATGCAGTCCATTCATCACCAGCAGCAGTATCCATCCCACCAACCTGGTCCTGAAGTAGCAGTGGGTCTTGCTCCATGAGGTAATCAGTCCGAGCATCATGGTTTGTATCACTCTGATTTTTGAAGTACTTGAATATGATGTATTGAATCCTTCTTCATTTCATGACGTTTGCTTGGAAATTATGCTCTTTGCCTCGTTTATACCTGGAAGAGTAACACGGTGCCCTAGTAAGTTGGTTTACCTTTAGGATGAGTTGCTACTAGGTGGGCCTGTGAAAAGTCATCGGTTGTTCCCTCCATACTTACCACTTTCCATCTTTATTCCTTCCATCTTCCCTATCCTTGTTTGGGCATTGGGATTGGCTATGCTAGGAAGGGTTGTACCTTACCTTGTGGGAAGAAGGGGCTAAAGGCCCAGAGGATAAAAGTAGTTGGCAAGAGTTAAAAGAAAATATTGAAACCTTTGAGATGCTTCGCCCATGGATCCTCGAGAAAGCAGTGAAAAGCTTCTCAATAAGAAAAGGGGACCCATAAGATACATAAACACTCAAAGTACTAGTTGATGGATAGGAGGTCTCATCACAAGCCGGCCTATTATGACCATGGGCATGTATCGGTATGACACTACCACCTATCTGGTCACCAAACCAGGGTCGTGGCTCTTGGTGGCATAGCCAAGAGAGAGGGGGTCTCATCACGAGCCAACATTCTCATTTCCGTGAAATGTTTGTGGATAACACTGTCACCTCTGGTCATCAAGCTAGGACAATGGCCCTCAACTATTCCCTTGAAGCACAAAAGCAAAAGATCAAAAGAAATAAAGATAAGAATAAAAGGCAATGAATGGGCTAGGAAACAATTTCATTTATGACAAGGTGCAGCTCGCCCTCTACAAAGGCACCCACAGGTAATACTTTATATTTCCATGTTATTACATGCACCCCATGCCCAAATACTTACCTTATGCCACCTCATACACTTACATGACCTGAATTAGATCCCACCTGGGAAACACCCCAAACTTAAGAGAGGTTATCCCAATAGGACACCCTGAGACCTCTCCAAACCTAACTTGTCAAGTTGCATAACGTCTTTGAGCATTTGTCTAGGTTAAGGGGGGGTTTGATGCACATGTTTGGGTAATTTAATTATTGGATGTGATTTACATGCTATGATCCCTCTGACTTATGAACCCCTGAAGGGCGTACTTGTTGTTATTGCAGGACCATGCCCGATGGACAGGTACACATGAGGAAATGATTAGCTCGGACCTTCATGGTGGCTTAAAGCCCACAGATGGATGTTGCAACCCCAGCCAGGGGTAAGAAGAAATTGAAGATTTGCACCGGGAAAAAGAAGGATGTTGCCTCTGGGGGCACCCTGGTAGACCTAGACCCAGGAGGACCTTGCTCTTCCACGTGGACGTTGGCCCTTGAGGGCCCTGGACGTCACCATCATGACCCTAGACGTCATCCAGAGCTAGGGTTTTCATTTTGGAGGCATTTATGAGCCTGGTGGCACGTGTGGGCATAATCTGGGGCCTCTGGAGGCCAAGTGCCCTACATTTTAGGCTCAATGTTCCACCTTTAGGCCTCAACGTCACCCTAGAAGGGCATGACGTCACCCTTGGAGGTGTCTTTAGATGTTCATTGTAAATTGGCCAGGTCAGCCTTATTTTGACTTGAAAATTAATTAAAGGTCAAAATTTTGTATAAATAAACATAAAGTACTCTCATTTTTACATCATAACTCACCTCTCACAAGAGGGAGGACTAAAATTTTCGCCCTAAAGGGGTTATTGGCTGAAATTACTAAGGCACACTTGCTTGGAGGCTATTTTGGATGCATTTTGGATCATTTCTTGGTGAAATTTTGGCAAATCTAGGGTTTCTGTGCTTGATAATTCTTGGTGAAGTAAGTAAATCTACAATTTTCATTCCATGGTAAATGTCTATGGTATGTTTACTTGTTCATATGTAAGATTATGAAATTGCTTGCTTGAAACCCTAGGAGTAAGAAACATAAGGTGCTTCTTTCTTGCTCTTTATTTTGCTAGTTTTCTTAAGAAGATCTTGTCTAGACAAACTTCTAGAGCTCTAAAGTGCTAGCACTTTAGAAGCTTTGTCTAGTTCTTATTGCATTAAATATTTTTCAAGAGTCTAAGGATAGGAGAAATCACTAGGGCCTAGAAGTGCCTACACCCTAGTTGAACCTTYTCTTTGAGGCTTGGTGCTTGAGAACTTAAGGTACTACTTCTCAAGCTTCCACCTTGTTATATTTTAGACAAGTATAATCATTGTTGTCTCTCCAAGTTAATGTGCTGATATAATTGACTCCATAAACCCTGAAGGCACTAGTTCTTGCCTCTCTCTTGTTGAAGGATTGATTAAACACTCAAACACTCTTCTCCTAAGCTTTTACTAATTATCTCTAACCCTAGTTTAGCCTAAATCACTAACTTATTTGCTGTTGCTATAAATGTTTGCTACAGCCATCTAATTGCAGCAAATTTTTTGCATACTCAACATTAATTGCTAGCGAACCACTTCAGAAATTGCTTATGACAAGTTATTATCATACTACTTAGTCAATGCTATATTTTCATTGTCTTTTCAAGCTTTTTTGAGGATTATTTGTTGCAGCTGTTACATTTTATCAATTGTTGTTGTAAACTTATTAACTGTTGCAATTTTATATCAGCTAGCACTTATTGTCACTGTCCATTGTCTATTGAGGTGTTATTATCATTTTTGTACTTTGAATTATTGTATATGCATGCTATATTGTCTTGTTTCGGGCAGGTATATCAAGCACTTCATTAACCTCAACTTTAAGACATAGATTTAGTGATTTTGATAACCAATGAGAGGGGGGAATACATCTTGAACATAACCCTAATTTTCCAGCCCTTTAGGTTACCATGGATGCCTCCCCTGGGGTAGACTTTGCCTACCCCTAGAAAGTGGGGATTTCCTATTAAGTTGACGGTGATAGGATATCCTGTTTGTTACACCAATCTTCCTTACTTGCCTTGGGCTTTGGGCAGGTACAGATTGTGCGATAATATTTTTGGCACCATTGCCGAGGAACGCTGAGTCATTATTACTCAACGACACTTTTGGTAAGCCTTTCCCTCAAAGCCTTCTTCTTACGAAGCTTACCTGGCGAATCCACTAAGGTTGATTCCCTCACTCCCTTTGATAATCCTTAAGAGGATATCTAGCGACTCCACTAACCTTTTCCAAGGTGCCACCTTACTCTCAACATTGTGATATTTCCAAGGCATGGGATCATGGCGCCTTGGGAACAAGTGTATCTGACTATTGATTTTTAAAGTTTTCAAGGATACCCGCATTATCTTAATATAAAATGGTTAAACAACCCTCCTAGATTCGGAGGCCTCCCAATTACTCACATTGTAGAATTCTTGAAGTATATAAGTGAGACAGAATTTGAAGGGGAGGGTGTTCTGGTAAAATTGCTCATATTGTCCCTACTGTCATTTTTGCAAGATTGGATTAAGGGTTGTTGTGAAGATAAGGGCATATTATCTTTCGTAGACCTCATCAGTAGGTTTATTGAGTTTGTGAAACCACAATGCCAGACATATGAAGATACTCTTCAAAATCTCGCAATAGCCCTAGAGGACGAAGGATTCACCACTGAGATTGTGGAAGATCTCAAGGATGTGTACCATACTCAATACCAATAACCTTGTGATATGGAAGGAGAGATTTATGAAGAAGGTTGTCAACCCCTTGAAGAGGAGCAAGATTTTTCCCATGATTCAGTAGAATGCAGTAAAGACTTGACTAAAGAAGTGAGTTATGAGGATGAAGCACTAGTATCCACTCCTCCATCCAATGAAGCTCTCCAAGATCTTATGTCTCCTGCACAAGACAAAGAGAATGAGGTGAATCATTTTCCTTTCCAGGATTTTGATGATACTTTGTTCTATGATTCAGAAGGTGAAGAACTAAAGGAACTCTTGGAAGAGCTAGGTCCTTCATTTTCTGATGAAGGAGAAAAGATGATTAAAGAGACGAGTCTTGGGGATGATGTACCGGATGCTATTCCATTTGATGAAGTCATCCAAGCCTTTGATGCTCTTGCACATCAAGAAGTGAACACGGTAATTTATTTCGCTTTGCAAGATTTTGATGATGCTTTATTTTATGACTTGGAAAGTAAAAAAGTATTAGAGGAGCCCTTGGATGCATTAAATCCTTCATGTTATGATAAAGGTAGTGACATGGTTGATAATATTGATGAGTTCATACATGTTGGAAGACGTAAGTGAGATGTGATTGGCTATGATGAGGATCCCATTTATGATATGGAAGGACATCTTCGAATGTTTCCTTTACAACAATCATATGATGTTCCTAATAATTTTGACGTTTGGCAACAAGATGATGATATAATTACAGAGGTTTTCCAAGCACCCAAGGATGACCCATTGCAATGTTCCCCTGATGATTTTCGGTCATACCTTGAGGATTTCGATGAGTATTCCTTTGAGCACTTGGATTTATTCTATGAAGAAGATTATCAACTGTCGTTGTGCTCAAATTTTGATAAAGGTGAGGACATTGCTTGCCCGAAGCAAGATACTTGTTACAAGGTTGTCCACCTCCCTCCGATTGCTTTACCTCGTTATGTCACTAAGGATGTAGTTGGGGAACATGTCTCTTATTTCAAGTTTTCTTTCAGGCAAAACTTTCCATCAGAATTCAAGGGGAGGTGAATTCCTTAAGAAGTTTATTATCTCAACCTTTTAGCTTTCCCCTGAGAAGTTGTCAGTTGCCCTCTAAGTTCTTGTTAATTCCTTCTCAAACCATAGGGAGTGGTGATGTCCAAGGTAGTCAACCCTCAGACTCTTTGAGCCAGCCCTTTGAATCCTTGACCTCTCATGATCATTTTCTGAGATGGATTGATCACTTTTCTGGAAGGGTGACTTGGCATGATTTTGTCCCTCCCTCCCGCCTCCATGAGCTAGACTTTACGACTTCCTATGATATAATGCATGCTCTAAATCATGTTTATCTTGTGCTTAACTTGTCATTGTTTTGGTTCATGATAAAGCACAAAGGCAGGTGTTATGATACATTGCTAGCATGGTTGTATTGGTTGTATGCTTATACCTAGCACTTGACAGGTAAGTACAGGTGAGGTAGAAGAGGTAGGCATTTGAATCCATTGTATATACCATCTGCATATCATGTTAGCATAGTTGTAGTTTCATTTTCATATTATCTTGTTTCATTATGTACATATGTATGCTCATGATAATATGCTAGATTAGAGATGCCCTTTATTTGTTTATTATATCATATATGAACAAGGGGTGATATCACCACCCTAGGGATTACTAATATCCATTGTTGAGATTTAGCAGGCACGGGTCATACCATAGATGTCGAGGTTCTCATGCGCTCTATGGTGAGCACATGTCCCCGAATTGGAGCCGGATGTTATCCCCTAGTCTAGGGATAACTAAGGAGATCACATCTCGAGGCCCACAGGTTCTAGACATGTAGTACCAAAATCCAGACGACTTGAGCATGGCCCCAAAGGGCCCCTATTTTATTCAGTGCAGTCCATTCATCACCAGCAGCAGTATCCATCCCACCAGCCTGGTCCTGAAGTAGCGGTGGGTCTTGCTCCATGAGGTAATGAGTCTGGGTATCATTGTTTGTATCACTCTGATTTTTGAAGTACTTGAATATGTAGTATTGAATCCTTCTTTTGCTTGGAAATTATGCTCTTTGCCTCGTTTATACCTGGAAGGGTAACACGGTGCCCTAGTAAGTTGGTTTCCCTTTAGGATGGGTTGCTACTGAGCGGGTTTGTGAAAAGTCATCGTTCGTTCCCTCCATACTTACCACTTTCCATCTTTATTCCTTCCATCTCCCCTATCCTTGTTTGGGCATTGGGATTGGCTACGCTAGGAAGGGTTGTACCTTACCTTGTGGGAAGAAGGGGCTAAAGGCCCAGAGGATAAAAGTAGATGGCAAGAGTTAAAAGCCAATATTGAAACCTTTGAGATGCTTCGCCCACTGATCCCTGAGAAAGCAGTGAAAAGCTTCTCAGTAAGAAAAGGGGACCCATAAGATACATAAACACTCAAGGTACTAGTTGATGGATAGGAGGTCTCATCACAAGCCGACCTATTATGACCATGGGCATGTAGCGGTATGACACTATCACATATCTGTTCACCAAACCAGGGTAGTGGCTCTTGGTGGCATAGCCAAGAGAAAGGGGGTCTCATCACAAGCCAACCTTCTCATTTCCGTGAAATGTTTGTGGATAACGCTGTCACCTCTGGTCATCAAGGCAGGACAGTGGCCCTCAACTATTCCCTTGAAGCACAAAAGCAAAACATCAAAAGAAATAAAGCTAAGAATAAAAGGCAATGAATTGACTAGTAAACAATTGCATTTATGACAAGGTGCAACTCGCCCTCTACAAAGGCACCCACAGGTAATACTTTACATTTCCATGTTATTACATGCACCCCATGCCAAAATACTTACCCTATGCCACCTCATACACTTACATGACTTGGATTAGATCCCACCAGGGAAACACCCCAAACTTAAGAGAGGTTGGCCCAATAGGACACCCTAAGACCTTCTCATAACCTTACTTGTCAAGTTGCATAACGTCTCTGAGCATTTGTCTAGGTTAAGGGACGGTTTGATGCACATGTTTGGGTAATTTAATTATTGGATGTGATTTACTTGCTATGATCCCTCTGACTTATGAACCACTGGAGGGCGTACTTGTTGTTGCTGCAGGACCTTGCTCGGTGGACAGTCACACATGAGGAAATGATTAGCTCGGACCTTCATGGGGGCTTAAAGCCCACAGATGGATGTTGCAACCCCAGCCAGGGGTAAGAAGAAATTAAAGATTTGCACCGGGAAAAAGAAGGACGTTGTGTTTGGAGGCACCCTGGAAAACCTAGACCCAGGGGGACCTTGCTCTTCAACATGGACGTTGGCCCTTGAGGGCCCTGGACGTCACCATCATGACCCTAGATGTCATCCAAAGCTAGGGTTTTCATTTTGGAGGCATTTATGAGCCTGGTGGCACGTCTGGGCATCATCTGGGGCCTCTGGAGGCCAAGCGCCCTACATTTTAGGCTCAACGTTCCACCTTTAGGCCTCAGCATCACCCTAGAAGGGCATGACATCACCCTTGGAGGTGTCTTTAGATGCTAATTAATTTTTATTATGTCAAAATTGAATATTATTGTAAATTGGCTAGGTCGACCATATTTTGACCTGAAAATTAATTAAAGGTCAAAATTTTGTATAAATAAACATAAAGTACTCTCATTTTTACAATAATTCACCTCTCACATGAGGGAGGACTGATATTTTCGCCCTAAAGGGGTTATTGGCTGAATTAACCAATGCACACTTGCTTGGAGGCTATTTTGGATGCATTTTGGATCATTTCTTGGTGAAATTTTGGCAAATCTAGGGTTTTTGTGCTTGATTATTCTTGGTGAAGTAAGTAAATCTGCAATTTTCATTTCATGATAAATGTCTATTGTATGTTTACTTGTTCATATGTAAGATTATGAAATTGCTTGCTTGAAACCCTAGGAGTAAGAAACATAAGGTGCTTCTTTCTTGCTCTTTATTTTGCTAGTTTTGCTTAAGAAGATCTTGTCTAGACAAACTTCTAGAGCTCTAAAGTGCTAGCACTTTAAAAGCTTTGTCTAGTTCTTATTGCATTAAATATTTTTCAAGAGTCTAAGGATAGGAGAAATCACTAGGGCCTAGAAGTGCCTACACCCTAGTTGAACCTTCTCTTTGAGGCTTGGTGCTTGAGAACTTAAGGTACTACTTCTCAAGCTTCCACCTTGTTATCTTTTAGACAAGTATAATCATTGTTGTCTCTCCAAGTGAATGTGCAGATATAATTGACTCCATAAACCCTGAAGGCACTATTTCTTGCTTCTCTCTAGTTGAAGGATTGATTAAACACTCGAACACTCTTCTTCTAAGCTTTTACTAACTATCTCTAACCCTAGTTTAGCCTAGATCACTAACTTATTTGCTGCTGTTACAAATGTTTGCTACAGCCATCTAATTGCAGCAAATTTTCTGCATACTCAACATTAATTGCTAGCCAACCACTTCAGAAATTGCTTATGACAAGTTATTATCTTACTACTTAGTCAATGCTATCTTTTCATTGTCTTTTCAAGCTTTTTTGAGGAGTATTTGTTGCAGTTGTTACATTTTATCAATTGTTGTTGTAAACTTATTAACTGCTGCAATTTTATATCAGCTAGCACTTATTGTCACTGTCCATTGTCTATTGAGGTGTTATTATCATTTTTGTACTTGGAATTATTGTATATGCATGCTATATTGTCTTGTTCCGGGAAGGTACATCAAGCACTTCATTAACCTCATCTTTAAGACACGGATTTAGTGATTTTGGTAACCAGTGAGAGGGGGGAATACATCTTGAACATAACCCTAATTTTCCAGTCCTTTAGGTTATCGGGGACGCCTCCCCTAAGGTAGACCTTGCCTACCCCTAGAAAGTGGGGATTTCCTATTAAGGTGACAGTGATAGGATATCATGTTTGTTACACCAATCTCCCTTACTTGCCTTGGGCTTTGGGCAAGTACAGATTGTGCAATAATATATCCCACTTTATTCCACTTTTTGAATCACCCCAATTGGATCCTCTAGTCAAAAGATATGCAAATTTCTAAAAAATAAACGCACCTTTTAAAACCTTGATTTGGAGACTGTTCTGCTAGCTAACCTTTCTTTTGTTGTAGCTCTACAATTTCGGCCCTTCCGAGTCTAAAATTTTGGCCTGAGGTATCTTGATGTGTCTTCTTTCCAACCCCATAGGTTAGACCAAGATTGGATTCTCCAAGAGAATTTTATGATAACTTTCCCAAGATGTGCTAATTTTTTTCCTTTTCAGGAGAGCGAACTTGTACGGACTGCCACGTGTCACTGTCTTCACTTCAGAACTTGAAATTTATACTAGTAAAACTTTCGTCCCTACCCTAACCAATGGAATAGGTCTCACGCAATTTGGAGGTCTGTAGCTTCAGATATAACAATTTTCCCAAGAACACTTGTTTTAAACTGAAATCTGGACCAGCCAACAACCCTAAGTTCCTCAGAGAATAACTTGCAGAGTACAGGGAATCAAGGGCTGAAATCTGTACACAAGATACTTCACTATTCCGCCTTCGTACTGTAAAAATTTCAGAACCTGAAACCAGGCCAAAAAAAAATTGGGAGCGAAAATGCCAATAAGACCTGTTTCGTACTAGTTTCATGACTAGTCACAAACCCTAACTTGAACAGAATGTATCTCCAAAACTGTAACGAACCAAGATCTGAAATTTGGACCCAAGTTAGCTCTATATGTCTCCTCTACACCATAGAAATTCCAGATCTCGAAACCTTCCAAAAAAAAATGTTGCAGCGAAAATTCCAAGAAGACTTGTTTTGAAGAAACCATTCCCAAGGATTGTCTAGCTCTAATACCAAATGTTAAGAACCAATTATCAAAATAGCATAAAAACCTCAGAATAAGTACTCGATGCCTTGACAAAGAGAGAAATTTAGATAATAAGGCTCTTCGAGGGGGCAACTTCCTTATGCATCATATGAATTCACAAATACAGGATGATTCCAAATGAAAAGGTCCCCTTGGTATATATAGGAGACTAGGAGGTACAATTACAAGTTACAACTAATGGACCCAAGCCAACATAAACAAAATAACAATACTAATGTAATATGCCCCAATTAAGGGGTAATGTGCCACGAATTAGGGCGTAACAAATGACTAGAATCTATGGGGAGAAGCAACTATGACAAACGTATATGTTCAAAATAGAAGTCCTCATTGTATATTGAAGAACATGACTCCAAAAGAAGCTTTCTCCGGAAAGAAGCCAAGTGTTGAACACTTGATGATCTTTGGTTATCCTCTCTATATCCATGTTCCCAAGGACAAAAGAAAGAAGTTGGAACCTTCGAGAAAGAAGGGCATATTCGTTGGATATAGTTAGTCATCAAAAGCTTACAGAATCTATGTTCTAGGTCAACAGAAGGTTGAAATCAGTAGAGGTGTGACTTTTGATGAAACGATTGGCTTCAGGAAATCTATAGAAGATTCCATGGATCCCAAAGATGAAGAAGAACATGAAGGTCCCAAGGAAGAAACTACATGTTCTCCAAAACATCTCAATGCAGAACCTCCCACCTTTGAAGAAGCAGTCAAGAAGAAAGAATGGAAGGAAGCTATTGTTGTTGATTGCAACTTCATGAGACATCCTCCAGATCGTTCTCCTCTGGACTGAGTTGAGACATCTGTGAGAGAGAGCCCAAGTGTTGGGTGTGCCCATGTGATGGGTGTGCTTCAGACTCTAGACTTAGTTGTTATGACATGTGGTCTCTTGCTTTGTACTCCTCTGGACTGAGTTGAGTCAGCTTGAGATGGTCTTCTGCCTTCTACTCCTGTGGACTCAATTGAGTCGGTTTGAGATGATACTCCTATGGACTCAATTGAGTGATTTGTTGAGTAGGACATCCCTGTGGCTAAGCACAGGTGGACGTGTCCCTAGTGGTTGAGCACTAGTGGACGTGTGAGATCCTTGCTATATTGTCTGAGAGCAAGATTTACTTGTAACCCTAATTTGTGATGTAAAGGGTACAAGTCGGCCCCAGCATATGTGAAAGATAATTAATATTTGAGTAACGATTAATTCTATTATTGAGTTATTGAGGTCGGCCCTATTGTGCCAATAGACACACCTTTTGCTGTGTCAATTCTTGTATAAATAAAGGTGAATCCCCATTGAGGATTACACACACTCTCACTTGTCATTTGGAAATTTCAGCAAGTGCATGTATGGCTGAAGTGCGCACCTCTCTTGGGTGCTAGGTTCTAGGTCTTGGTAAGCACCCTTTTGTGTGCTAAGTCTATGGTGTGGGGGATCTTCTCTTGAGGATATAGCAAAGGATTGTTGGGTTTTTCCCTTGTTTGAGAAGGGTTTTCCCAGGATACTTCTTGTGTTCTTGTGCATGGTTATTCTTCTTGTGATCTTGGTTATTGCAGCACTTGTGTATGATGTTGATGCATTTGTTTATGGTTCAAGTACATGATAAATGAAATAAACTACATGCCCTTGAACTAAGCATAGAGAAAATTCAACAGCTATGATGGAAGAATATCAATCATGAAAAATGATGTATGGGAAATTGTGCCTAGAACTGAAGGAAATTTTTTAGTCACTTCAAAATGGGTATACAAGATAAAGCATGTAGTGGATAGAAGTATCGATAAATACAAGATAAGATTCGTGGCTAAAGGGTCTTCCCAGCAAGAGGAAAAAGACTATGATGAGACGTTTGCTCCAGTTTCCAGATACACCACTATTAGAGACATCATATCTCTTGCAGCATCCATGGGTTGGAGTTTACATTAGATGGATGTAAAGACCGCTTTTCTCAATGGAGTAATTGAGGAAGAAGTATATATAGAGCAACCTCAAGGTTTTGAGGTACACTCGAGAGAAACCCATGTATGCAGATTAAAGAAGGCCTTGTATGGACTCAAGCAAGCTCTAAGAGCTTAGTGCAAAGCCTCTCATTATTCAGTGTAAAAGGGAATTAACCTCTGGATTTGATATGAAGGATGTTGGTCTCGTGCATTATTATTTGGGACTAGAAGTATGGCAGAAGCATGGTGAAATCTTCCTAGGGCAAGGGAAGTATGTTGTAAAGATCCTTCAGAAGTTTGGGATGATGGATTGCAAATCCATGGCAACTCCCACGGTGACAGATATGAGGAAGTTGAGAGACTTTGATTCTGATCTAGTAGACTCGTCCCTGTACCAGCAGTTGATTGGCTCATTGATGTATTTGGTTAATACCCGATCGGACATTTGCTTTGCTGTAAATACGTTGAGCTGGTTCCAGGTGGAACCTAGACATGAGCATTGGATAGTTGCAAAGCACATTTTGTGATGTCTTCGTGGGACGCTAAATTATGTTTTGAGATATGCCTCAAAACAATGATTTACTGATTCAGATTGGGCAGGGAGTGCAGATGACAGAAAGAGTACTTCTGGTATATGTTTCAGTTTGGGATCTACTATGATATCATGGGCTAGCAGGAAACAGAAGTCTGTTGCACTCAGCACTGCAAAAGCAGAGTATATTGCAGCTTGTGATGCTTGTACGAAAGAAGTATGGCTTTGTAAGTTGGTTTCTGGACTATTTGATCAAGTGTTGGATTCGACTATGATATATTGTGATAATCAGAGCTATGTGAAGCTTTCAGAGAACCCCGTGTTCCATGACAGGTCGAAGCACATTGAGATCAAGTACTATTTTCTCCGAGATAAAAATCCAGAAGGGAGAAGTGAGTCTCCAGTACATATCCATTGATGAGTAGACAGGTGATACTTTGACAAAGCCTCTGTCGAAGATAAAGTTTGCATACTTAAGGGACAAGATGGGACTCGTGGAGATTACTCCCTTGGTTGAAAGGGAGGAAATGACTTCCTCGGTTGGGAGGGAGTATTGATATGACATCATGGATAGTCAGTGTGCTGGAGCACAGACATTCTCCCTGTGGAAATTGGTCCAGGTTGACAGATTGTTGGTCTGTATCATGCTAGTACAGCTTGGATATGATGCTTTAGCATCATGCTAGTACAGCTTAGATATGATACATGTCTTGAGACGCATCGTGCTAGTACAACATAGATATGATGCATTGGCATCATGCTAGTACAGCTTAGAGACGATGCTTATGCCTGAGTCGCATCATGCTAGATATGATCATGCTAGTACAGCTTAGATATGATGTAAAGCATCATGCTAGTACAACTTAGATATGATCATACAGCTTAGAGATGATGCAAATGACTCGCATCATGCTAGATATGATCATGCTAGTACAACTTAGATATGATGTAGAGCATCATGCTAGTACAGCTTAGAGATGATGCAGAGGCATTGATCTACATCATGCCAGTACAGCTTAGATATGATGCATTTGCATCATGCTAGTACGACTTAAAGATGATACAATGGAGAGATTCAGCATCTGTTGGGACAGCTATTCTTCTAAGACGTATGTCCGGATTAGAAAAATGGTCCTTGTATCACTTTGTTGAGTGAGTGACTTATACGAGACACTCTGTTGAGTGTGCTAAGTCTAGCACATGACTTACTCAACATCATGCCCGATTACTCAGATGGAGTATGGCCTTGAGAGATGATGCAGACAATGATATGATTTGATGCCAGGAGACTGTTGTACTGCATGGTGATAGCTTGTAGTTGATTGTAGTGGAGACTGTGGGTCTCTGGACAGTAGCTATGTGCTACTGTGGTGGATGTATTCCACTGGTAGTGACTGTGTCACTAGATAGTAGTTGTGCGCTACTAGGAGTGGTTGTGTACCACTAGATAGTAGTTGGTACTACTATGGATCGACACTATTGTGATCTATTGTATGGCATTGTAGTAACTGTGTACTAATATTGGATTGCCATGGAGAATACCAGTAGTGTTGAAGGTGTTTCCTAGGCTGGTGTGCCAACCAATAGTGTTGGAGGTGATTGCCAGCCAGATGGATAGTCATGATTGTTGATGATTGCAGCTTCATGAGACATTCTCCAGGTCGTTCTCCTCTGGACTGAGTTGAGACGATCTGTGAGAAAGCCCATGTGATGGGTGTGTCATACTCCTCTGGACTGAGTTGAGATGACGTGTGTGGTCTCTTGTCGTGCTCCTCTGGACTGAGTTGAGATGACTTGAGATGGTCTCCTGTCAAACTGCTATGGACTTAGTTGAGTCGACTTGAGATGGCTCTCTAGATAGTACTCCTATGGATTTTTTATGCGGATTAATTCTTTCGTTTTTCTTCAATATTTGATTCCAGCTTAATACACTTCAACAATACCAAATCATAACCGAATAGCAATAACTATGTAGGTAAGTAAGCATGCACATCAACAACACATATACCATGGGGAAACCCTGTACAGGGAGAAAAACCCCAGCAAACGATATTCCTTTATTGCATTAATAATGTAAGATCACTTACAAATATCCACCATGAATGTTCTGCTCTTAAAGAGCTTGCCAAGATGACTCTGACCTGACAAAGACCTAAGAGACCTTGCTGAAATACATCTCCGATATGCTGCTTCTATTGTTGATATACAACATTGATATGTTGTTGATATACGCCTATGATATGCAACCTCTATTGTTGATATACAACACTGATATGCTTCTTTGGTATGCTACCTATTTATCACTGATATGCTCCTCTATTACTTCACCCTTAACCTGCATATCAAAATTGTGTTGAAGAGAGGGTTCAACCTTTGCTTATATAGGCTGAAGAAGAGAGACTCGAAATGGTAACTTGTTTGCATGAGTTAATCATAACTCAGCTTCATACTTTAGTTCGAACTTAGAACTAGACTTGAGATTGGTTACAACTCAACATTACACTTTAGTTCGAAAATAGAACTAGACTTGAGACTGGTATGCTTTAGTTCAAAAATAGAACTAGACTTGAGACTTCAGTTACAACTCAGCATTACAATTTAGTTCAAAAATAGAACTAGACTTAAGACTTTAGTTGCAACTCAACATTACACTTTAGTTCTAAAGTAGAACTAGACTTAAGACTTCAGTTGCAACTCAACATTACACTTTAGTTCTAAAATAGAACTAGACTTAAGACTTCAGTTACAACTCAGCATTACACTTTAGTTCAAAAATAGAACTAGACTTAAGACTTCAGTTACAACTTGACTCTTTACAAGGCAATTCGAAATTCTCTTCATGGTGGATAATGTTACACGTGCCAACGCACTAGATCAATACATTTATATCATTTGCAATATTAGGAATATCATTTGTTTCTAGTTCATAGGAATTTTATATTCAACCTAACTTTTGCTAGATGCCTTGACTTTTGCTCATGGCTCACAAGGCTTGACTAGGCTCACAAAGGTTGTACGTTCCCCCTGACTTTTGCACTAGTCTGTCTATGCTCACAGAGGTTGTACGTTCCCCCTGACTTTTGCACTAGACTGTCTATGCTCACAGAGGTTGTACGTTCCCCTGACTTTTGCATTAGACTCACATAGCATCTTGTTCGTCCTGACTTTTGATTTGACTCACAGAAGTTGTACGTTCCCCCTGACTTTTGTCAATACCTCACAAAACTGGTTGATTCTCCAAATCTCCCTGGCTAGCCTCAGGGTGGCCCATATGGCCTCTCATTGGAGAATGACTGTCGATGCTGCCAAATTTAACAAAGTCGACTTGAGATGGCTCTCCAGATAGTACTCCTATGGACTTAGTTTAGTTGATCTATTGAGAGTTACGTCCCTGTGGCTGAGCACAGGTGGACGTGTCCCTAGTGGCAGAGCACTAGAGGATGTGTGGATCCCTTGCTATATTGACTAAGAGTAAGATTATTGTGTAACCCTAATTTGTAATGTAAAGGGTACAAGTCAGCCCCACCATGTAAAGATAATATATTTCTGAGTTATACAAGTCAGCCCTGTTATCGCACAGTTTGTAGCTAGGATAAAAGGCTATAAGGTAGAGGGCCAAATTGGCATAAAAGGAACCTATCCCACCCAATATCACCACGATGGGAAGGCTCTTTATATTTAGGGGGGCTAGGCCCAGGGGAGACGTCCCCAGTGACCTGGGGTTTTGAAAGGGCAAAGGATAATAGGACAAAAACAAGTTCCCCCTTTCACAGATCACCTCCAATCAGATAGTCCCGGCTAAACAGCCAATAATAAAGTATAACCAAAGAAAAGAAAAGCACCTGCTTGAGACAATACAACAAGGAAACTGATACGTGCAATCCTGGTCAGTACTTCATATATATTAAAGACTATCTGATATTCAATATGAGCAATTAAAAGTAAATGTTGACGAAGTCAATGT
>JASDQU011310182.1:2646-25244 GCA_032191745.1 Picea mariana
CATGGAGTTGACCCCCTAGTTGAAATAGGTGGTCAACAAGTAGCAAAGACAAGGGCATAGGTTGGAAGCCTAATAGAGCCGAGCTAATGACAGAAGAAGAGGCACCACCAATGGCTAAGATAGAAGGAACAACAATTGCATATTATATTATATTCTTGATTGAGTTTAAGCAACAAAAAAAGGGTAGCAGGTGTCTATTATCTCATTGATTTAGAACCACCAGTAATAGCAAAGGCATATGCACCTCCATTAGTTCCCTACTCGCTTTCGAAAGCAAAAGTTGCATAAGGTAGGTATGGGAAGCGTTCCAAGTTTTTGCACATTGGGTGTAGCAAACAGGTTCTACTGAAGGGAGATGGGCGACCCATCGCGAAACACCTGCAAGACAACCAATCAAGGAGCATCGTGAACGTCTCTCTCATAAGAGATCTCTACAACCGCCCACCTTCCCCGTTTACCATCAATCTGTCATGCTATACAAACTTTATAAAGTGAGTCTATAATTTGGACATTGCCAGGGAACCTCTACGCTGCATGTATAGCTATGACAACTTATGCTTCCTTGGACTTCCTGAAAATATCCCACGTGAATTATAAACATTATATTTTTTATTTTATTTCTTGCAATAAATATTTATGCACAAGGCAACAATAGAAAAATGAAAATTGTTGGAAACTAAGAACATAGGTTTGGAAGACCACCTTTTTCCTTTCAGAAACCTGCAATTGATCTTCATTGTCTTATTGATATTGGAGAGTGTGGAGAAGATCACAAAATTGTTTCAGTTGCAAAATTGTTTTAGTTACAAAATCACCACCCAACTATGAGTAAGGATGCATTTCTACCTGAACCACTTCTTCATTCCTTGTCCAAGAGATGGTGACATAGTGGATACATAGAATCACAGGTGGTAATAGGTAAAGGAAAGTGTGTTGCATGGTAGTGTAGGTGGAAATTCAACAATAGATGGGTAGTTTGTACATGAGATAAATTAGATAAAGCTTAAACATTTAATGTTAGAAACTAATGCTAGACATCAAATTTACATTAATCTGCATTACTTTATTTAATGTTGAAACGCTGTCAATTATGTGAAACTTATCCTAAATCTATGTGAATATGAGACCAAATAAAACCTCAAACTTAAAACCTAAGATAAAAAAAAAGTCGCAAAAGTTTATAAATTTGCCAAAACTTTAAATTAACAATGAAAAGTCATCTATTTGCATCCATAATTAATAGAAGAACAACTAATTGTTTAGTATAATCCCTACAACTTGAAGGCCAGGTACTAATAATAAAGTCTTTTTGAAACATCAAAACATCATGTTAACATGTATTAAGCTTTAGATAACTTTATTATCGAATCTTTTAAACATTTGATATTTTTCCATGTCTTCAGTGACTTAAAAACCTACATGGATGAGCTATGAAATCAAGGAGTGTAATTTTACGAGGAGTTCTTGTACTTAATGGTTAATGATGGCCGACATTTTTCCATGTCTTTAGTGACTTAAAAACCTACATGGATGAGCTATGAAATCAAGGAGTGGAATCTTACGATGATTTCTTGTACTTAATGGTTAATGATGGCCTTGAGGTGCATGTTCTTCCTTAAAGTGGGTGCTTTAGAGAAGAAGAGTAGGAACTCAGAAGGACGGAAGGGGAATGGGTTGATAAAGGAATATAATAATGGTCTGGTTTGGTTTAGATGTTAAACAAGGTAAAATAATAGAATGTGGATTATTTATTTTGTAGGCTAAATTTTATGATATTTAAATGAGTATGATTAATGTTGATGGAAACTATAAATAGTTTATAGTTTATGGAGTAAGGTAAGGATATATGTGTAGAATTTTCTATCTTTTTAAATAATTGATGAGTTTTTTTGGCTTAGGGGAAAAAGTTTATTGAATTTTGGATAACTTCTATTCTTTATCAACTACAAAAAAAAAAATGGAGATTGTGATATTTTTATTGAATCTAAATACTCATAAGTTTGATGACAAATTTAAAAAAAGAAATGAGTTTATATGGTAATTATGTTTTTCAAGTTGTCAACTGGATTTAGTTTGGGTGGTTAGGGAGGAGAAATGTTACTCTCCCTATTTGGGTTCAAATCTCGCTTGTGACATGTTTCACTTTTTGTGAGTCAATTGTTCTTGAAATTATGATCCATGAGGAACAACTTACCCCTTCTTACAGTTGTGTGTGGGGATGTGCATGTCCTCTGCGTATGTGGCCTCATTCAATGTCCCTGTTGAGTCAAATTTCAATAGTCTGCATGACTTGCTTTACGTTGGGTACCATCCTAGGAATGAGAGGAATTGTCCAGGGGTTTCCTAGGAATGTCTTTTCCAAGGAAAAAAAAACTACATAGACTACATTCACCATAGTGCAACATTGTATTAAGAATATATTGGTTTACTAGCAATTGCCCTTGATGGTGCAAAGAAACTTCGTAAAAAAACACAATTTGTTAAAATATGATTTGTATTATAAATTTTAATATAATAAATGAGTTAGGAAGTTGATAGTCATAAAAAGAATGAGCATGTTTGGACCATCAATTATTGTTTAGGACCCAACTAATAATCATCCCAATAATTTAATAAAAAGTCATTACCTCTAAATTTCATTAAATGTAAATGTCAACACATTTGCAACTTCAAAAAACCATTAAAATATACAAATACCATAATCATATAATCATACACATATTATATTTACAAGTCCCCTATGCAAAATTCACAAAATTCAACTTGTATCTTCTTGTTTATGGAAATTACACAAATTAATGATAATAATACCTTGCCATTAAATCTATAAGTTACTTAAAATCTTACAAAACTATAAAGTATCATCACAACCTTTTTTTCATTTTTTAACTTATTTTTATAATTTATATATTCCCATAACATATATTAAATTATACATCATATTTAATAAATAAAAAATAAAAAATAATGATTAATAATGATTAGAAAAATTGTTTATTTTAAGAACATGTAAATTATCATTTACAAAAATTACCCATGAACTTATAAATAAATATGTTTTTTTTTTAAATAAAAAAGGGGTAGACCCTGCTATATTAGAGAGGCAAAAAGATTTTGCAAAATGTACAGAGAAGTATGTCTGGAGTTACCAAAAATGCTGTCGATAACCGGAAACCAGCATAGGTAAAACAGAGTAACATGATGAAACGTAGAACCAAGTAGCATGATAGAACTTAAACATTGTAGCATCTGTCCTGCCCGAAGGAAACCAGGACAGATGTCTACATTCCAAATATACATAAAACAGTAACAAAGTAAACTAGGGACCAAGAGCATAAAAACCTAGGTGCCAGGTGGCTTGTAGACCTCGTCCTTCTTCCACGAGAACCCAGCCGGGATGGCAAAATCCTGCGCGCAGAGGGGGCACTTCCGCTTAGCTGGTGCGTTGGAGAAAGCATCAAGGAGCATGTCCATACTCTGTCCCATGATGCGGGCCCGATACTCCAGGTCAGACAAGTGGCCACGAAGGTCAAACACAAGAGACAGGTGCTCTTCCCGGAGGAAAGACCCATGCAAGCTGCCACCCACATCCACCGAGCCCGTCGCCACTCCCAAGCCAACGTCGAACTCTCGCTGCTCCACAACCACCTTTGCACCCTCCGTTTCTGCTTCCTTCGCCTGAGTGTCACAGTAGCTAACATTGTCATCACCAGGCCAGGGAATTTCTTCGACCATGCAGTCGGGGATGTAGTCGTCCTGTGCCGGAACGAGAGTGCGTTTCTCCTGAAGAGTCGCCTCAGTGGCGCGGGACTTTTCCACTATCGTCAAGTCCTCCATGAACGAGTCTTCCATCACAACGCAGGGTGGAAACACCTCCTCCAATCCAGCTTCCTGCCCGTCTTCCTGGATATTAGTCTTAGTGTCACGGCTGCAACCGGATCCGGGTTCGGCTATGGTGGCGAGAAGCGCCCGCTTCTCTGCCCTTGCTTTTTTCCTGATGATGGAGGTCGCCATAGCCAAGGCGCGCTCCAGCTGCTCTCTCCGACGCCTCTGTGCTTTGTGAGCATTCCAGGCCGCGCCACGGCGAGGTCTTCCTCTTTTCCGTGCCATGGGGAGAGAGCAAAGCGAATACAGTAAGAGGCAGGTGAGCAAGGATGAAAGTGAATTTATTTGCAGGGCGCGAGCAGGCTTAACCTGTCTCGTTTCAAACAGAGAAAGATACACCGAAAAAGCTGAGAGTCTGAACGCGAAAGGAGCTTGGCTGCACCAGAGCAATCCAACGAGAATTACAGCCGAGGCAGGTGCAGCCCTGCTCTGTCCGGACGTGAAGGAATTCATATAGCCAGGAGCCGAGACCATTTGCCCACACTTAACCTCTCCCATCCCGAGTGCGCTGTGATTGTTAATGAGCACACGAGGGAGGAGTACATCCATCCTATGTTTGCTGCAGAGGCCGTCCCCCATCGTTAATGTTGGCTTGTGGGTGGCGGCCCTCGGCATTTAAGCCCAGGCCGAGTGCGCCTCCAGCTGTCATCAAATGGCCGCGTGGCACCCCATCTGGGGCAACTTATAAATAAATATGTTACATCACCCCAAACTTGCATTTCAAAATAGTGTAATATAAACTTGCATTTCAAAATAGAGTATATCATGTTTTTAGCATTGATAAAAATTTAATAAAACAAAATTTAAAATTCTCTTCATCAAATACATTGATTTTCCATGTCTATAATTCATGCATGTTTAGTATATTCATTTTCTATTCAAAACAACAAAATGAAAAAATTCCATACTTTTCACATCTTTCCAAATTTTATAAAATAAATTTTAAAATTTTATTCATCAAATAAATTGAATTTCTTTTATGTTTAATTTAATTTTTTCATATTAACTTCATAATATACAGATCCGCTAGGGTTCTACGCCTCGAACCAAACGCGCACTACCTCTCTTAGCTATTGTGGCCATGGAGGTCGAGGGATGGGAGCCCTAGGATCCCTCCTATAGTTCTGTAGCTGCTAAGGAGCACAACTCCTACCACATGAAAAGATTGACCTTCGAACTCCCGAAAGGCATGCAATTCTATTAGAGGAAGAGATGCCGAAGGAAAAGCCAATGGATATTGATCCAGCCGCAAACCACACCAAAAACAGTCGCACCTGGGAACTAGGCAAATGCATTCCACAAGCCCTGATTGCTCCAAAATACATTATCAACTCTCCTAGAATAGAGGACCAAAAACAATACCCGAGGGATTTCGTTCTGATAGGAAAGTTTTTAGGGCTATGGCCCTCGGAAAAAGATCTAATCAAATGGATCCAGCACTGGTGGAAGCCCAAAGGCCACTATGACCTCTAACTTGGAACAAAAGGCTTTTTTACCATCATCTTGCATAATCTGGAAGACATAAATCAGATCTTTGAAGGAGGACCTTATTTCTACAACTCGACCGACCTCTTCCTCCGCTTTTGGACAGAATGGTTCAGTCTAGAAAAATAAGACTTCACGCATGCACCGGTATGGCTGAGACTCTACTCACTCCCACGGGAATTCTGGCTAGAAGAGATCCTTGCGGGAATCAACTAAACCATCGACATCTATGTCAAAGCTTCGGAAGCAACAAAACAAAGAAGGTACACAACCTACGCTTGTATATGTGTTTACTTCAATATATCCAAACCCCTCCCAAGATTCATCACTTTGGATTACTAAGATGATGAATGGTCCCAAACACTTGACTACGAGCACATCCCCTTTCGCTACAGAAAATTCCATGAGCACGGACACCTCTTCCGCGAATGCCCTTTAAATAATCCCACCAAACCCCCTGCAGAAGACCCCGACAAATCCAAGGACGGTTTCATCCCTGTCATGGGAAAGAACAGACATCAAGTCAAAAAGGCACGCCCCCATCCCCCCCTTGGACCCTCAATCAAGAACTCCTTTGAGGTCCTACAAACCCCAGCATACATACCCTCCTCCTCAACGACACCACAGACCAACCCTGCTAAATGCCAAAGCACCGCAAATCCCGATCATTCAGGCCCAGATCCCTCTCAACCACCACCCTTTGACGCCTCCCTTCCCACCACACTTGGTCCAGAAATAGGAGATACAGACACCGATTTGGAAGATCAGGAGCTAGCATGTATTGATATGGCACACTTGGAGCAAGCTTATCGTAAGCAACAATTATACACTATACCACCAGACCAACTACGTAAAGTGCATAAAGTCTTTCTTAATTCATCGGCAAAAGGATCAATCCGAGCCAACACGAACCTGAGAATACAAAAGGGAACAACAAAGGATCCACGCAAACCTACAAAGGATGAGAAAAAAAAGGCCGAAAACCGAAGCATCAACTAATTCAAGATGTCGGGAACTTCCTCATCAACTCGGGTCAGATAAAGTTGATCTCAGACAGCTTCCCCCCTCTCCAACCCCCACCATCCTTATGAAGATGCTATCATGGAATATAAGGGGTCTGAATGCCAAACAAAAACAAGGTATGCTCCGAGAGAGAATCAAGAAAGATCAGCCAGATATTCTCATTTTGTAGGAAACAAAATGCACGGGAGAGGAGGCCTCTTCTATGCTTCAAAAATGTTGGAAGTAATCCCATCACGTGGAAATCGATGCCAAGGGAGGTCTAGGGATTCTTTGGAATCCATACACAGTTCTGCTGGATGGATTCTTCACCTCCAAGTTGACCATCACTGCATCTTTTCACCTCATTGGCTCGAACAAACTCGATTACATTACAAATGTATATTACCCTACTAAACCAGGCAACAAGGAATCCTTCCTCAATCACTTGGATTGGTTAGCCGATCACATCATCCCCCACAGATGGATTCTCGGGGGAGACTTCAACATAATAACAAGCTTGGAGGAAAAAAGGGGGGCACACGCACTCTTGAAAGTGACAGTGAGCACTTCAATCGCTTCATAGGATCCCAGAATCTTATCTATGTCAGTACAAACAATGGAACTTTCACATGGCCCAATAGGCCCTCAGGAGCTCAACAAGTCTCCTGTAGACTCGACTGCTTCATCATCTCGGAAGCTGTAATGCTGGATGGACTAGCCTGGAACGCCATGATCGTTGACTCTCCGGACTCAGATCACTGGCCGATCCTCGTCGGTATCAACACAAGCGACACTCCTAGCAGGAAGCCATTTCGCTTTGAGAAATTATGGATGACACACCCAAACTTCCAAGCTAATATCAAGTCGTGGTGGGAAGAGGCAGTTATACATACAGGGACTCCCATGTACAGATTCCAATAACGACTTAAAAATCTCAAACATCATTCAAAAGCTTGGAACAAATCCACCTTCGACAACATCTTTCAAGCACAGGATAACCTCAACCAACAAATTCAGAGCCTCCAACAACAATTCAGACAACACGGCCTCATAGACTCCCTCATGCACCAAGAAACCCATCTGAATAACCAACTGGCTGAAAGAAGAGAGTAGGAGGAAATCCTTTGGAGACAAAAATCTCGAATCCAATGGTTAAAAGAGGGTGAAATAAATACCAAATTCTTCCACAGATGCATGATCTAGAGGCGCTAATAAAATCACATTACTCACCTAATCTCAGATCAAGGAGTGGAAATTCAACAACACGCTGACATCGAAAAGGAAACACTCTCCTACTATAAAAACCTTCTCTCAAAACCCCCTGTAGATCGGTCCCGTGCAATCGATACCATCCTCAAGAACATTCCCAAGGAGGTCACCAAAGAGCAGAATGAGGCCCTAATGAGACCAATAACTCAGGAGGAGGTGGATCAAGCCCTGAGGGATACCCCTATAGGTAAAGCTCTAGGGCCGGATGGGTTCACTCTAGATTTCTTCCACCACTACTGGAGCATCATTCGAACATATGTTTGGGAAATAATCGAGGACTCAAGAATATTAGGACAATTCCTCCAAGCCCTCAATGCCACCTTCCTTACACTCATTCCCAAGGAAAACCACACCACTTCCCCCTCGCATTTTTAGCCCATTTCCCTCTGCAACGTCATCTACAAACTCCTCACGAACATCATCGCTACTCGTCTCAAACCCATTTTACCGTTCATAATTTCGCAAGAACAATCTGGGTATGTGGAAGGCAGGCAATTTTTGGACAGTGTCATCTTGGCACACAAAGTAATCCACTCGCTCCACTTGACAAAATCCCCAGGTATGCTCCTAAAACTGGATCTCTCAAAAGATTTTGATAAATTAAGCTGGAGTTACTTAAAATCTACTCTCCTTGCCTTTGGTTTTGAACCCAATTGGGTCTCTTGGATAATCAACCTCACCTCTTCAACCTTGTTTTCCATCCTGATCAATGGCGTTCCCTCAAGACCTTTCTCACCTACCAAAGGCATAAGACAAGGGGATCCGCTCTCCCCCTTCCTCTTCATTATCATGGCGGAAGGACTCAGCCACACCATCAAAGAAGCCATTTCGGATCAATCCCTCTCCAGTCTCACCCCCCACGGATTCTCGCCCCCCATTTCACACAGTCAGTTCATGGATGATCTACTCTTAATGGGAGTGCCGACAGCTAGAGAATCCATTTGCATCAAATCCATCATCACCCTCTTCTGCAAAGCCTCGGGCATGGAGGTGAACCTTTCCAAATCACATATCTTCTTTTTCAATACACCTCTGGAAATCTAAAACCATCTCACACTTTTACTGGGTTTCACTCGTAGTACCCTTCCTTCCATCTATCTAGGAATCCCCCTTATAGACAATCTGCTAAGAAATATTTCCTGGGAGTCCCTTCTCTCCAAATTCTGCAAACGTCTCTCGCTATGGACCTTTCTCTCCCTCAATATTCCTGGCCGCCTCATCCTCCTTAAGTCTGTACTTCAAGCTCTACTGGTCTACGCCTTCTCGGCCTTAACAGCTCCGAACTTCATCCTCACTACCCTGAGAAACATACAAAAAAGATTTCTTTGGCAGGGCACTAAAGAAGGAAGCAAAATAACCCTTGTAATCTGGCAAAAAGTCTGCAAACCAAAGAAAGCAGGGGGGCTAGGCCTCAGAGACCCCACCCTTCTCAACAAGGTCCTCAATGCAAAAATTTGGTGGAGATGGTTAAAGCGACACCACGACTTGTGGGCCTGCCTTTGGAGGAAAAATTATACCCCCACAACCCCAGAAAGAGAACTCATCAGATGGAATGGGAAAAGCCCTGGCTCGCTCATCTGGAATGCAGCCAGAAACAACAGGGGACTCATTACAGACCATTCTTTTTAGGAATTGCAAAGCGGACCTTCATCCCTCTTCTGGAGTGACTCTTGGCAACAACTCCTAGCCCTACAAACAGATCCGACAATGAGCACCCTCATCACCCACATGAAAGAAGCAGGCATTATTAAAGTAGCATATTATTGGAACCTAGCATGAAATGGTGATATCTGGCACACCTGGAAAAACACCCATGAGGCCTTGAACATCCCCAATGAAATAAACATCCAACCTTTGCTGGCTCATCTGGACGCAAGGAAAATTCCAAACCAATAGGGAAATGACATCCTCAGATGGGGACATACTTCCACAGGCACTTTCAACATTCAAGAGGCCTACCGACTCAAAGCGGGACATGGTTCGCTACCAACAGAGGAAGTCTGGAGCAAAATTTGGGAAACAAATTCTTGGCCAAAAATCAACACTTTCCTTTGGCTAACTGCCCACAACAACATTCTCACATGGGATAACTTAAGGAAAAGGGGATTCATTGGCCCTTTTTGGTGTCAGCTACGTGGTTCAGAGGAAGAAACGCAAAATCACCTCCTAAATCTCTCTTCCTACAGTTTGAGTATTTGGGATCATGGCGCTACCCTCATGAGAACCACGGACAAAAATCGTATAGGCACACAGGAAACTTTATCATGATGGTGCGCCTCAATTTTTCAATCCCCTATCCTTAATAAAATATGGTGACTCTTACCAGGCTTCATCCTTTGGCAAGTCTGGAAGGAAAGGAATCGTTGTATCTTCAAATCAGTCACCAAAAACTGGCAGGAGGTTTGGGCCATTATTCACTCCAACATCAGAGAAACACTCCTCCTGCACCCCTGGACTGACCAGGACTAGAACTGCCCAGCAAATGAGTGCGTCATCCTCGATGGCTGGCAAATTCATTCACACTCCTTGCCAACTTGCTTGGATAGCAAAGCAGAACGCAAGCCTAGCCCCACAAAATGGGAGACGCCAGAAACAGGGTACCATAAACTGAATTTCGATGGAGCCTCCAAAGGAAATCCAGGACCGGTAGGCTATGGAGCAGTCATCTGCAACACCAAAGGAGAAATCCTCCACATTGTAGTGGGAAACCTGAGGCACAACACCAACAATGCAGCGGAAATCTGGAGACTCCTCAGAGGTCTACAAGCAGCTAAATATCATGAACTCTTCCTCATCATTGCTGAAGGAGATTCTCAAATTGTCATTCATCTCCTTGGTCATCTCCTGCATGGGGCAGACCTGGAAAAAATCTCCCCCAGCTGGAGACTTATGGATGGACTCCTCAGAATCAAATCCATTCTTCAGCCTAATTGGGTAATCTTACCTTCCCACGTCAGAAGATCGACCAACCAAGTGGTCGACTTGCTGGAAAATCATGGTGTTGATCTGAAGGAAAGGGAATTTTCGTGCTCACCCTCCTCCACCTCCTCTCATCCCTTTGTGATAGCTTGCAGAGAAATAGCTAACACCAAAGACCAGCCCCCAGATGGGGTGTTTCGTGGCAATATGAGTGGACAGGGCACGGGGAGGCCACCTGGCCAGACCACTAGCCAGTTGGCGTACGATGGAGTCCCTCCCCCCAACACATCACCTCAACATTTAAGCTCCAACATCGCCACCCTTCTGAGCACTCAAGATGGACGCCCCTTGAACGCGCCCGACGACCTGCATGTAATGTCACAGGCCATCCCCTCGCGAAGCGGACTTACGTGTCTTGGCTCCCATCGTAGCACCTATTTCCGTTGAGCCAATTCTTGAAGCTTCCCAAGACTCGTCACCGCTTTCAAATCCATATGGATGCAGGGTGGAAGGGTTTGACGCTGTTGTTCCAGAGTCTGTACTTAAGGATTAGAAGTACAGTGTCTAGGCATCCGAAAGTGAGTAAGGGGTAGAGAAGGAATAAATGTCAACCTTCGGCAAGGGAAGCTAGGGATGATTTCTAGGTTGTTGTCTAGCTTCCAACTATTCCTGGATGTTTATGTCCCTTTCAATCACTACCCACGAACGTTCAAGTTCTTCCTGGGTAGTGGTTTTTTTAAGAATAGTATCAAAAAGGTTCAAGGCAATATGTGTTTGATCTGATAGTCCGGGTTCAATATTAGGCTGTCTTGTCACAGGGACAGTCATAGAGGAACAGAATGATAAGAAATCTCAATACTTTTTAGATGCTGTCTCGATTTCGGTCGTATAAAGGAGAGTTTATAGCTCCAGTAGTGAAAACAGGGTGCAAACCAAAGGCCCTTTCCCGTAACTGAGTTATATTTTAATAAATGTGTATGAGGTGTAAGAAAACATTAAGCTGTCTATCATGTAAGGCTCCTATCAAGGGAGAATCTCACTTATAAACAGAAGAAGAAAAAGGTAAAGAAACAACCTGATGAAGCATAAAATATGTATAGAAATCTAAAACGCTCACTGGTCTTATACCTGCTGATAGTCGGTATAGAGGAAAAACAGTAAACAATATAGAAAACTGAAATTTATTCACTATAGTAGAGGTTGTACTAAATTATAGCGAAACATTCATCAGATACATATATGAAATGAAATTAGATATGGAATACAAGGAAACAAACTCATAACACAGTCGTGACGGAATCGAGAATCTTCAGATTTGCTTTATATTAACTCTTGAGGGAGAAAATCTCTATTACAATCGACCCAAAAAGGTCCAGCCCCATGTTCCTTCCTTCTATTGTATATTTATACAGATTTACATATGATGGGATCTCAATCATTCCAGGATTTTCAGTTACAACAAGAAGGAGATCAATCGTTTCATTTCTTTATCTCTGTCTTTACTTGGTGCCAGAAGAACGCCCCTTTGCATGCTCGGTACAAGTGACACATTTTTCCACCAGTCGAGATATCAACCTAGAAGGTTCCGCTTGACAATTGGCCTCAAAAATATAACAATCTCTGACTAATTGTGGTAACCTTTCTTCCATCTGTTGGTCTAGGGTGTCGATAGTGCACATTCGCACACCTAGTTTAATAATCCATTTATCTATTTGAACTATGTCTGCCAGAGTTACTTGTGAGATTTCGGCCGAATCTCTTTCTTCTTTCTCATTTATATCAAGCAAGAATTTTGCTATATTCATTTGGTTCAGTGTCTCAACATTGCTCTCACTACCAATGCCTAACAGATCTCCATCTATAGAACCGAAGGCCTCTTCCCAGGATTTCCTTATCCTCTTGGCTTGCAATTTGCCTTCTGATATGCTGCGTTCCCATTCTTTCAACAAAATATTACCTCGGATCTGTTCCGAAATGGGAAACTCGGAACTATTTGACGATTCCCTATTTGTTGTAGCTATTACAGCCTCTTGAAATGCGACTCGAGCTGCTCCAGCTTCTCTCTCTCTGACAGATAAGTTTTCCAATACTTGATCAACAAGCAGGCAGTTGTCTTGAATCGTCTTTACCTTGGAAAGTAAACTTCGCTGGACTGCAGAAACTCTGCTCCGAATCTCCGTAGCCTGGGATTGGAATATCTCAATATTTATAACTTGGCTTTCGACGAACTCTAATCTAACTTGTAGCTGCTCAATCAAGTCTCTTTGCTGGCCTACCTGTATTTGACTGGTCTGAGCTACCAGCTCTGCTTGTTCGAGCTTAGCTTTGAGCAGCTCGATTTCATTTTTGTCAGCCATTCTTGCTTGTTCTATTCCTGTGTTCACCTGGTCCTTGGCAGCTTCCTCTGCTGTGGCTAGCTTAGCTTCTAAGGTTTTGATGAGGCAATTTTTTCTCTTCAGCTGATTTTTCAAAACCCCAACTTAAAATTGGTTTGCCATAGCAAACGCCCCTAATGTCTTGGCTATTTCTGTCGCAAACTCTTCTTTCTTCTTATCTTTCCCGTCGGTCAACACCTTAAATTTCTTGGCCGTTGATCCTGCTTCTTGATAGAATTCTCTTTTTACCATAGCTTTTCTCTTAATATAAAAAAATAACTCATTTGGAGAGAGCTCTTCCATCCTTATAGGTCTCAATTCTTCATTGAAAATCCACCCCGCGTCTATGTTCCCTTGAGTTGACTATAAGGGAGTAATGGAGGCGATGGGATCTCCGATTTGCTTAGCTGATTGGCCTGGAGTGGCAACTGGAGTTTGTTTTTTCGACGGATTGGGAGTTTTCATTTCTGGTTTCGGGCTCCTAGTTTGCTCTTCTCTGTCCTAGTGTTCTTCTTGTCTGGGTGTTGAATCTTTTGAGCCTTCGGCTTCTTTTTGCTGCACCTCTGTTGTTATTTGATTCTCACCCCGTAATACTGGGGGAAGACAACTCCACTGATGTTCTTGGAATTTTAAAACATCGGCCCTTTCTTCAGGCTCCAGGGCTTGTATCCGAGCCAACACCTCGGCATAAGATCTCGTCCTCAGAAAATGTCATCCGAGGGTGAATTTTCATGCTCAAACCTTTTAAGCCCGCAATTGGCTAAGTGATTACTTACGATCCTATGTGGATCGTACTTCTTGAATTCGACATGAACCAATTTCAGGTTTTCCAGGGCTGTTGCCTCAGCTTTAGCATGCCCGAAATCTAACAAAGAATAGGAATTCAAATGAATAGGAAAAGGTGGCCATACCTTCTTAGAATATCCCTTAAGTTCTTTGCTTACGCCACCGATTACGGTTTGCTTGGCAATCTCACGACAAGCCAACCTATCAGGTATGAATAGTGGTAAGGCATTCAGAGGAACATAAGCGTCGAAAACCCTGAGATATGAAAATTCTGCTTCCATGTACCAATCGGCTATACTGCTCAGATTTACCGCGATACTTTATGAGATCCTGGGTGGTGGGTGGCCGAAGATAGTGACATGCAGCAGTACCATTACCCAGTTAAAGATTTCATACACAAAATCTGAAGCTTTGTCTTCCCACAGCTTTGAATGGTAGACGTGGATGGGCTCAACTTTCGATGGAGTCCAGCTCCAACTCATTAAGGGAAAAGGTGTCAGAAAACACACGACATCCATGATATATGCATACATAAAGAATGAACCGATCTTTCCGCTCTCCTTCTGCGCTCGATACTCTGTAACTCGACTGGTCAAACTATCAGATAGTAGTTTAGCCCAGTCGAAGGAATAGCCTTCGGCGACTGAATGAATTAGAGGCACCCACTGAAGGAAAAAATGTGTGGTGTCCTCTCTCCCATATAATCTACAGGTCATCATAGCTATATATTTGAAGTGTGGTTCCAGAGAAGATATTGAATATATACCATTACTGTCCGCCCTGAACTTCGCAGGGTGTGAAACCCAATCTTTGATTAAACCGGATATACTCTTGTCGTATTGCACACATTCCTTCTGTTTAAAATTCTCCAAGAATTCGGCATTGTATGTAAGGTCTGACACGGTTGGCAACTTGTACATAGCCTGCAATTGTTCGGGTCTGAAAGTTCCAATGGTGACCTTCTGCTCGTTGACGATGGTTCTGGTTGGTATATCTACATGGTCTAATGCCCACCGGACCATATCGTAGTAAGGGAGCAGACGTGGCCTAGCCGCTACTTTATGCATTTGAGCCTGGACGACGATCTTATATTTGGTGATCAGGTCGTCTTTTTCATTGTCACTGGAATCATCCGAAACATCTACCAATTCGGACTGTAGAACCTCAGAAATATACGACCAGGTCCTGACAGAGTCGACACTTCGAGGTGAAGTATCAAAAACGTTGTCTAAACCTTGTCCTGAAACCTCAATAGTGGCTTTAGACACTTTTCACGGGGCCATGGTGGGGGATTCTACTTTAGCTCTCCTGCGATAACAATATGTATACATACAGAAATTAGTTCGCTCTATAAAGGTTTGCTCTGCGTAGAATAGAAATGAAATTTGTGACAACAAATAAAAGATCCATGCCTTTGACCATTTAAAACTAGGTCGTCCTTAGGAATAGAATGGTCAAATCGTTCTTAAATATAAATTTAGCAATAAAAAACCAAATCTTTACTTGTCGATTCGCCTCATTTCCAATTAATGTCCTAGATTTTAACAGTTCGTAATGCAAGTTGGCGCAAGGAAAGTTTAAAATTGCCTCGTAGACTGTGCATATAAATTTTTGTATTAAAACACTGGCAATGCTGTCTTAGATTAATTAATCAGGCCTTTTTAAATGTTAATTAATCTTTCGGCATTCGCCTCATCGGGGGCTTTCACTTTAACCCTCTAAACCTCCAAAACCCGAGGTCGCGATAATTAGCTTTGATTAATAAAAAACGTCACCATGATCAAGCGTTTAATTAATTACGTTGTTATTTATATCGCGACTTGACGACTTGGCGCTTCAAAGGTATAGCTTCCGGGAGGCTCGTATGCTGAGTTGCGAGATCGCGAGATCATGACGATATGATCTAATTAAATTGGAAGATAAAACCGGATTAAGTGTTTAATTAATTATGTTTTTGTTTATATCACGACTTCGCGACTCGGGGCTTCGAAAGTATAGCTTTTGAGGGAAAACATGCCGAGTTGCGAATTCCTGACAGCGCTTAACCGCGGTTAAACTTTTTACCTTTAATCATTAACCCGGGTTACTAAAACAAGAATCTCGCGGTTTCGACTGTCGGGGTTATGACGGTAAGACTTTTGGAGCTAGCAAACGCCAAGACATGAAATCCCGATGATGCTTAACCGTGGTTTAGAGTATTTTTACTCTCGGTACTGATCCGAGTAAACCTTTTTTTTTTTTTTAAACTATTTCTCCGTTTCGCCCCGCGAGACTTGTAAACTATGTGATCTATAATTTCTGACATGCGACATCCCGAGGTAAAAAGGAGAGACTCATTTAAACGATTAAAAGAAAATAAATCATGCCTTAAGAGTATGACAACCGTCACTGCTTGCGTGATGAGACTTCTAAGATTTTGGGGAAAATAAAGGAAAAAACCAAAACCAGCTTTCGATTTCAAGCATTAAGATATAAAAATTAAAAAAGGCTAAAAAACAAGGCAGCTCCAACATAGGCTCCAGCTAGGGATCCTATTTTCCTGCAAGACGGGAAGAACAGTAGACCACGTGCCTATATTGGGTAAATGGCTTTAATCCAGTGAAGATGTTCCTTAGAACAGGATATCGAAGGGGAAAGGGACTTCCTTTTTTTTACTTTCGAAAATATTTTCAAAACTCAGATACTTTTTAAACTTAGTTGTGGTCCCTTTCACGACTTTCTCCTTCTCGTTACTGAATTCAGGTCTGCATTAAGATAATCGAAACAATTCTAGGAGACCCAACAAATCTTATGGATATCGGCTTGCATCAAAAGAAACAAATTATATGTTTTTAATCAGAAATCCCTGTCTGAACTTGGGATGTAGATCAGGTTTTGAAAAAATTGGTTACCAGAGCAGAGTGATATTCATGTATAAGAGCCTTACAGATATCTTAGATATTGCTTCACTACCAGCGAGCCTGTTCAGTACCCCGGTGAAGTTATCTGGCTCTTTTTACTGAATTTCCTTTCACCACTTTGGAATATATTTATGCATTTAAATGCTAAGACGAGGGCAATCATTTGTGAATTTCCTTTCATCGTCTTTTGGACTGGATGGGGGCAATCATTTCTGAATTTCCTTTCACCACCTGTCTGATAATTTGCTTTTTTATAGCGCGAAGTGGGGGCAATCAGTTTGTATGAGGGCTGATATTTGTGTAATATTTTGCATTATAGGTCTGCCAACTTACTTTGATTACTTGGTACCAACCTTCCCTTAACTTTCACAACACCTTCGTTCACAGGGAGAAAGGGAAAAAATTATTTTTTGGAGTTTTCAATTTGAGCAAGCCTTAGTCCTCCGAAATTGTTGGAAAACCTAGAAAAGTCAGGATCACTTAGGCGTCACTTAGTTTAGTAAGGGACCGAGGAGTTGTGAAGACCAACTTACTTTTCACAATCTGCTTTGAAGCTTTCAAGGTTGAAAAGTAATCCCTTCTCCCTACGTATGCGAAACCAGAAAGCTGCTGGCTTTTCAAAAGGTAAACCCAAAAACAGAAAAGAGTGACAGATAGAGATCTACGAACTGAAAAATAGGGGTCAAAAATCAAAACTGACTCTTGAAAATCTTTTCGGGGGTGCTTTACTTTGGTTGACTTATTCATTTCGTCTTATTCTTTTGTAAACGCTTAATCATTGAAATGTTCCTTTGTTTATTATTTCAGATGATATTGCTGTATTCTTATGGGGTTATCTTGGTTTCCTTTGAGATCCCTTCAAAACAAGACTTTAGGACTTCTCACCTTTATCTTACCATTTCATTTTCTTTCCAAACTATCAAAAATCTTTTTTATCACCTGTTTAAGCCAAATTATTTTCCGATACCCGACTTTCTGTTTACTTCTCCTGTTCGTTTAGTTTGCAGCTAGAATCCTGTAAAAAGGCAAATATGAAGGTTATCAAGGCTTTTTGAAAGGTGTCGAAAATTTTACGAGAAGAAAAGAAAATCAAAATAGCAATGCGTAATGAAATATATATAAATATGTAAAAAATTCTATATATGAATATACACATCTTTTTTTTTTTTTTTTGGCGACTGCTTATGTCATATAATGCTTCAGGTAATGCCCATTGACAGGGGCATTGAGAATTTCACCGTCTAGATTTTCTAGTAGGAAAGAATTTTTTCCTTCGAGAGCTGAGACTCTGAATGGCCCATACCAGAGGTGATCGAATTTACCATGTTTCACTGTTTCTTCCCTCCTTGCATCCCACCTTAATACTAAATCACCTGGGAGGAAATCTTTGTCCTTTGCCCTACGGTCGAATAATGCCTTCATGTCATCTTGATACTTCTGCTACCTTTCATCTACTTCGACCCTGTGCTGTTGAACCTTGATTAGATGGTTTATCCTCCTGGTGACATGATTAGGTTCTTTCCGATCTTGCCACAATTTCATCACGGGGAGCACTAAATTTATAGGTAACACTGCATCTGTCCCATATACCATCTGAAAAGGGGAAATGCCGATAGACTTTTTAGTGCCTATGCGATTCGCCCACAAGGCATACTTTAAATGCACATGCCAAGACTTTTTGTTTTCATCCAACACTTTCTTAATTATATTGATCAGGCTCTTGTTAGACGACTTGGCCAGTCCATTTCGTTGGGGGTAGTACGCTATAGAATGGCCAAGAACGATATTATACTTTTGGCAGAAGCTGATCATAGCCATAGATTTGAAAGCTTGGGCATTATCTGTGACTATCTTTCAGGGGCAACCAAATCTTGACAAGATATTGTCTTCTAAGAAATCTATTACCACCGAGTCAGTTGCCCTTTTGGTTGGAATAGCTTCCACCCATTTAGTAAAGTAGTTTGTGGCAGTTAAGATCCACTTGTGTTGGGCGCTAGAATGTGGATTAATCTCTCCTATAAAATCTAGCCCCCATTGTTGAAAAGGGGCTTCAGTTTTGACCAGAACTAAAGGTAGCGCCGAGAGTTTCTATTTGCCTGCAAATAGCTGACAAGGGTTACAGGCTCGAACGATGGCGTTAACGTCTGAGAAAAGTTTTGGCTAGTAATACCTAGCCCTCAGAATTTTGTAAGTTGTGGCCCTCCAAGCGTGACGTCCTCCACACACTCCTTCGTGAAATTCACTTATAACCCTTTTTGTTTCCGATTCGACTAAGCAGATTAACAAGAAACCGAGTGGGTCTTTCCAATATAGTTGATTTTCGGCAATACAATACTTAATCGCATGAAGCTTTAAAGTCCTGGCTTTTGATGGCGATAGTTCACTCGGGCATTTTAGAGTCAGCAGGTAGGATACTATGTTTCTGTACCATTCTGATGATACGAACTTCTCCTCGATCTTGATTGCATTTGTTCATTCATTAAGCTCGTTTATGTTCATGTCTTCCTCACATTCCTGCAGGCAGTTTATATCCAGAGCTCTGAGATTTGATTCAACCAAAAGTTTGTCCAGGCCTTGTCCCTTTATCAGTTTAGTAGGTTTGATTTCCAGGTCAAATTCTTGAATCTTGGCAAGCCATCGTCCTCTTTTCCCATCGCTGTCTGGTTGTACCAAAATATCTTTCACAGAACTTGCAGGTACGTACACGATTATCTTGGAGTGTAATACATATGTTCTAAATGCCTTCAGTGCTTTTACCATGGCGTACGCTTGTTTTTCTATTATATCATATTTAAGTTCTGCGGCTCTGAGACTCTTGCTGAAAAAGGCGATCGACTGTTCGAAACCCTCTTCGTTTTTTTGGAGGAGCACCACAACAATCATGTGTTCGAAGGCAAACGAGAAAATAAGTAATTCTTTTAGATAATTGGGGCTTGCCAATACAGGTGCCACAGCTATGAATTTCTTAATGTGTGCGAACGACGCTTTGGTCTCTGTTTTCCACTTTACTTCACTGTTTTTTTTCAGCATATCTGTGATCAATTTTACAATTTCAGCGAAATTTGGGATAAATCTTCGTAAAAATAATATTTTTCCTAAGAAAGATTGAATTTCTTTTACATTTCTAGGATTGTTTATAGTGTCTATCGCTTCAACCCTCTTAGGATCAATCTTAATTCCATCCTTAGATACAATATGACCCAAAAGTTTACCTTCTTGCATGGCGAAGTGTGATTTCTTGGGGTTTAAGGATAGACCAAACCTGTGGCATTTTTCGAATGTTTGTTTAAGATGTACCAAATGCTCTTCGTCGGATTTGGAGAAAACCGTTAGATCATCGAGATAGATGACAATGAACTTATCCCTCTCTTCGATGAAATCGATGTCCATAGCACGTTGGAACGTGGCTCTTGCATTCATCAAACCGAAAGGCATTTTATCATACATGAACGTACCTCAAGGGGTAGTAAAAGCTGTTTTTTCTTTATCTTGTTCATTCATGGCAATTTGATTATATCTAGAGAAACCGCCAATCATAGACTTTCTGTTCGCCCCAACTACCTTTTCTAGCACGTGATTCATTTTAGGCAGCGGATAGTTGTCTTTAAGAGAGGACTTATTTAGATTTCTTAAATCCACGCACAGTCTAATTTCGCCACTCTTTTTTCTGACCGGGACCAGGTTTGCCACCCAGTCGGAATATCTCAGAGGTACTATAATTTTCGCCTCTAAAAGCTTTTTCACTTCTCTCTCGAACACAGGCAATAAAATGGGATTGATCTGCCTAAGCTTTTGTCTAAAAGGTTTGACCCCAGGCTTTAGAGGTATCTTGTGATCGATCACGATAGTGTTGTAGGTTCTTAACTCGTCGTAAGACCAGGCGAAAACGTCTTTAAATTATCTGAGTATGTCCTTATACTTGCCTTTTATTTCAGGGGGGGAGGAGTTTAGATATTTTAACCATACTAGACTCTTCTTTGGTTCCTATGTCACAGTCGTCAACCTCTTCTGGTTGGGGTTGTAAGGTGGATTTTACAGGTATGTCGTTTTGATCAAATAGTCTTTCCAGAGGGATCAGTCCTTTCGGAATCTGGTTATTTTTTAGGACCAACATGCGATGATTTGCGATTTTGTCTTGGAAAGCTTGAGGGTCCTCTCCTTCTTGCATGATCCATATATGGTCATTCTGATTTTCTCGATCCGTGTGAGTTTCGAAAAATTCACCTACTGCTTCAAGAAACTTCTTAATTTGTTCATCATCCTCAAGAAACTTCTTAGGAGTGTCAACGCGATGAGGGATTTATTGGTCCCACAAAATCAATGGCCCATTTATTAAGAGGTTCTAACACCATCTGTGGTTGTAGTGGCATTTCATCTGCTTGTACGAGCCTACCCATTCATTGACAATCGTCACACCTTTTCATATATTCTTTGGCATCTTTGAAAAGTGTGGGCCAATAATATCCCTTTTGGAGTATCATGTACTTAGTCCTTTTATCTGCAAAGTGGCCCTCACATGGTCCATCACGACAGACTTTTAGTATTTCATGGACTTCATCCTTTCGTACACATCTTCTGATAATCAAATCGGGCCCAATGTAGAAGAGGCAACCATCAATCCATGTGAACCTTTCACTTTTCTTGAATATACTTTGTAGTTCTTTGGGGGTCAGATGTTGCATAAGTTTGCTTGGAGCCAAAAGGTTAACAGTGTCTGCAAACAAAGGTGAGTTAGTAGATACTACAAAGAGGTGTTCATATGGAAAACAATCTTCTACTGGAGGTTCATTCTCATTAGATGTTATTCTAGAAAGGAAGTCAACAATTACATTATATTTTCCCAGTTTGTCTAAAATGGTAATATCAAATTCTTGCAATAAAAGCAACCATCTAGTGACCCTCCCATTTGTGATTGGTTTGTTCATTAAATATTTAATAGCAACATTATCATTATGTAAGATTACAGGATATCCAATAATGTAGTGTTTAAACTTTTTTATTGAATGGATAACAACAAGAAACTATTTTTCAGTTACTGTATAGTTGAATTCTCCAAGTGAGAGATTCTTATTGACACAGTAAATTGCCTATGGGTCTTTTCCTTCGAGTTGTCCGAGGATAACTCCGACATCGGTGTCTGATGTGTCCGTGGAAATGTGGAACGGGTGGGTCAAATCAGGCCCTCTTAGTACAGGAGCTTCAAATACTTTGAATTTCAGTTCATCAAGCGCATGCTGGCATGTTTATGTCCATACAAACTTAGTGTCTTTACTAAGTAAAGAAAACAATAAATGAGCAATACGTGAAAAAAATTCAATAAATCTACGATAATAGCTAGCATATCTTATAAATCTTCGTACTTGCTTCTGTGAAGTTGGGGTTGGAAAATTCAGTATTACCTTTATTTTTTATGGATCCACATGAATACCTTTCTCTAAGATGCGATGTCCTAGTACAATGCCATCAATTTCCATCATAAAACACTTTTCATTGTTGAGGGAAACATTTGATTCTTTGTACCTTATTAATGTCTTTTCTAGATTGGCTAATGCCTCATCAAATTTGTCCCCATATGTTGTAAAATCATACATATATATTTCCACACAGTCGTGAACGAGATCATTGAATATACCTATAACGACTCACTGAAAGGTGGTTGGGGTGTTGCATAACCCAAATGGTAGAACACAGTAGGAGAATGTCCCCCAAGGATAGGTGAACATTGGTTTCTCTTGGTCTTGAGGAGCGATTTGGATCTGGTTGTATCCATTGAAACCATCGAGGAAAGAAAAATACTTCTTTCCTGCCAATGTGTCCATGACCTAGTCAATAAATGGTAATGGGAAGTGATATTTATGTGTTCCTTTATTTAATTCTATATAATCTACACAAAATCCTCCATTTACCGTTTTTCTTTGGTACCATGAAAAGAGGGGAGACCCACTGGCTATCATAAATGTGATAGATGAAGTTGGAG